>VXAY01003412.1:1410687-1522217 GCA_013399855.1 Oxyruncus cristatus
CCCCCCCCGCTTTCATTGCTATTTGATGTTGTTACTGTATTTAAAAGCTAATCTGGTAGCTATTTTTGATAGAAAAATATATTGAGATTCTTGAGTCTAAATGTTTCAGAATTCCTGTCCTCAGAAACTTTTGCAGGTTAATTCCTTCCTCTGGATTTGAACTAAAACGTATTGGAATATGTTGGCATTTGTCATAAGACAAGTCTTTTTTTGGTGAAGGGTGAAGAGCAATGTCCTTTGGACCATTTTTTAAAGACTGTCCCTTTTTTCATCATCATATCTTACCTAGTTAAAAGTAGGAATGATTTTCATTGCATTGGAATCTTGTCTTGCAGTACACTTGTGTTGTTAGCAGAAAGACTCAGTTCTTAATTACCCGCAAGATCCATTTCTTCCCTGATACACTCTGGCACAGTGAATATTACCCCTTAATTAACTATTTAATTTGTCTAAATTAAAGAAAGATAATTTAGAATATTACCATGAACACGTTTTTTGTCACTAAGACCAGCTTTATTCCCTGTGTCAAAAAAGAAAAAAAATAAGTTATTCTTTCCTAGAGTTGAGGTGTAAGGTTTTATTTTCTTGGACGAGCAGAGGAGAGCTTGGTTCCTAACTCTCAACTCTGCATTTCTAAGAGCTGCTTGAAACAGGAACACTCTGGATTCATTTTTTTCCCCTGCTGTCACAGTCCCAAAGGCCGTTCCATTTAGGAGAAAGAAGTTACTGCCCCCTGACAGACCCTCCTATCAGCTCTTCAGGGTATTGATGCTCGTTTGTTTGGTGGGAAAACAACTAAAGTCAACACAGCAAGGTACTGGAAATGCCATTCAGGTGGTCAGGGGATATGCAGTGGGTCGGATGGAAGCACATGGAAGAGCTGAGCAGAAACACGGTAAGGAACCATTCAATGGAACCATTTAATGACTCCGTAACCGTGTTTCTCTTTGGGCTACCAGGATTTCCCTGAAGCACTTGCCCACTGCCCAGTAGGGAACACATCTGTTGTTGGCAGATGCAAAAATTTTTCTGTTGACTTATTCTGGGCTCAGGTGTGAAAACCCTGCCTTGAGGTCGAGGGTAATTACTGCTGCATAGCACAGGCATGTGGGGCTGATTAGTTCCGGGGTAGACAGGGAGAGGTTCCCAGGTAGAAATGAAAACAGGACAGATGGTTTCCTCCTGACAAGTGGGTGTTTAGGTTGAGGCTCATTCCAGATGAGGATTTGGGTATCCAAAGAAGAAGAGAAGTAAAATTAGGTCCTGCAGGCCAAAACTGGAATGGGAATCAGCTGCTGCCTAACTCTGAGAGTGTCTGGGTTCAATATCTGTTTAAATATTTGCAGCAACCCTTCTATGTGCCCAGGGCTACCCTGCCTGATTGGAATCCAGGGACTTCACTTGAAACTACATTGAGCACCACTCAAAACCTCTCCTGATGTGTGCACGTGGCTGTTTCAGCTACCTGAGAAGAGGCAAAGGCCATGTTGGTTACTTCCAAGGAGAAGTAGCGTCAGGAAAGGTTTTCTGAGGACTGCAGTTCTGAGCTGAGGTAACTAAGTTCTGCCTCCCTCCTGCTTCTGTGCCTGAGGCTGTTCTGGGTCTGATCTTCAGTCCAGGAGTGAGGAGCAACTGTCTGTTACGGTGGCAGGCGATTGAAGAAGGACCAGGGACAGTAGTTACGAATGCTGTTCCTGTCACAAAGAATTGGGAATTTTTTAGTGATTAGAGGGATGCACTTTGGGTCCCTTGGTGATGCTGAGTTCCAGGCTGCAGCTCTACCTATGCATTAATGAAACACTAGAAAAGTTGAAACTGAGTCTCACCCCAGAAGAGCTAGTTAACTGAGGTTTTCTGTTTGTTTTTTGTTATCTGCCTTTTTTTTTTCTTTTTAATTCATAGAACTGTGCTTTTATGCTTTTCCATTACACAATTTTATGCCACTACTGTGGATGAATTAATTTTCTGAGAATGGCTGTGGCTGTCCTTTACTGATGGGGAAGGAGGGCAGGAGGAATGACTTCAGCACTCCTTTAATTACTGATCTCATTAATTACCCTCCAAACCAAGTGGGTTTTTGCTTAGGGCTTTTTCCACAAGCCAGAATGTCTTTCTGGAACTAGTTTAAACCTGAAAGGGTAATTGCTTCCTGACTCTATGCTTAAGTATTTCCCAAACCCAACAGCATCTCATCCAGCTTCATCACACATCTCTTCCCTCTAAAACAGTGGGCTTACCCCATCAGGAAAGTTCCTTATTTAGCCCCACCTTAAGACACCTGCCTGATAATAATCCAGGCGTAGCTTATAGCTGGGATTGTTTGTCCTCTGTATGCCCGATATGGTCAGAATCAGAATTTCCATCCTTTTGTTTATAACTTGAAATAAATGGGACTCACAAAAGCCTACGTAGGCAGACTCCAAATGGACAGTGCTGTGCATGAGCACCCTTTCAGCAAACACTCACCCCAGAGCTCCTCCACCTGAAATTGCTGAGCACTGTGTCTTGGCCCACAGGATACACTGGTGTGGTGCCAGAGCAGCAATCAAAAAAAACCCCAAAACAAACCCAACCCAACCACCAGAAATCCTCTTTTGTCTGGTGGTCCCTGAGCAAATGTGGTTCTGGCAAGGAAAAAGGACAAAAATGATCCCCTTTGTGGGTGCACAGCACCAGCTCAGTGCTGCTGCTGCCTTGTTGGTGCTCCATAGGCGCTTTATGAGTGATGTGACAGCTTCCCTGACTGAAGTAATTCCAAGTACTGTAACATGAAGTGTCAAGGCAGACAGTAGAAAACATTTCAATCCTTTTCATTAGAACAAAGCACTATTCTCTTGACGGCTTTCAAATGCATATTGTTTAGCTATTATGTGCTAACCTTGACTGTTATATTCCAAGCACAATAGCAGTGGGAGCTTTCTGCTTTTTTTTGTTCGTTTGTGATCGTGGTTGAGAGGATTCCTCTTTTTTTTTTGCAGGGTCAGTGAAATATTCAGTTATAAAGAAAAAAAAAGTAAAAAGGAATATTTGTGTTGCAGTCGAAGTGAGAAGGAAGCCTGAGGTCTCCTCCTGTGTCTCAATTTTTAGGTGGGTCAGCTGGTTCCCAGTATGGATCTTTACCACAGTGTGGCTTGTACTTCTCTTGACAGAAATCAAAGACTGCAAGTGAATCCTGCCTAGACTGCTCGTATGACTAGTAACAAGCTGATACTGAAGTGACTGCAGTGTCAGCTAGTGAAAGCCTCAGGCAATGTACAGCAGGTAAACGGTTAATTAAAATGATTCTTCAAGGATACCTTTAAGGGAACATGGAGCCTTTCCAAATCTCCACGGGGAGTTATTGATGGAAATTGCTGCTCCACTTTTTCGCTCAGGGATACACACAGGCTGGGTTACCATAACAGTTTCTGACATTTCGTCTGTCTGACCGTGAGGTTGCTGAGATGGGAAGATTAAATTGGTCCTGAAAGAATGAGATGTGACACAGGTGAAAGCCAAAGATAAAGATACAGAAACGTGTAAGCAACACATGAAAACTCCTGATAAAGCCTGAGCTCCTTTCTAAGACCAGGTGGGTCATGAATGCTGGAGGACAGAAGTTCTCCTTGTTCTCTCAAAGGGCTTTGTAGTCTCTGCTCGCCCAAAGGCCTGACTGATTTTTTTCCCCCCATTCTCCTGAGTTAACCTTTTCCACAATCTCATCTATTCCTCATACTTTCTTTCCCTCATCTCATTCTTAATTTTTGAATAACCTTGTTTTGTTCCACCTACTAAACTCGTTCTCAGAGTAATGCATTTCCCATCCAAGTCTTTCTTCCTCTTTATCTCATCCATTCCTACCTTTTCACTTGCACCAGCTTCCACTGTCATTTTTTCCTACCCCAAACTCGAAGTTTAGGATTACCCTCTCCTGATGACATCCCTTCCCCTCCAGTGAATTCAGCTCTTCCCTTTCCGCTGTTCGATTTTTCCTCCTTCCTCAGTGCCAGCGTCTGACAGAGAAGTCACTGATTATATGTCTTCATTGTAATTAAACTGGGCCAGAACCCATTTGCTGGCACGAAGAGCAAGTGGCATAGTCTGGCTCACATCCATACAGCTAAACTCTCTTCCTCCCATAACAGGATGGCTTTATCCTTTCTGCCTATTGGGAACAGCCCTTGGCAAGTGCTGCTCTCTGAACCCTGCCCAGACACAGTCTCTCAAAGTACTCCCTAGGACAAGCCAAAACTGTGCCAGGGAGCGTGCTAATAATTAAACATTATGGACTGTGCTACAGGCCTCAGTAAGGCTTAATTTACTAGTAAAAATGCATCTGAGAGAATAGGAAAGACAATGTCCTTGCTCTCAGCTCAGGTATCGACTCAAACCACAGTCAGTTTGGCCCCTGTGAGGACAGAAGTCTCTGAAGGCTGAGCAGGAGCCTCTGGAAGTAGTTATCTTCCAAGCATAAACTTGGCTAAACATGGGCAGGGTTTTTTAATCTAGTGGGGGTGTGGGAAGCATGTCCTTGATTAAACTCCTGTCCTCCAGCCACCACTGCCAAGTTCCTGCCCCCAAATATAATCTTCCAAGCAAGGATTTCCTCAGGACTTTTTGCAAATATGAGTGAAAAAACATAGTTTTTCCTGCCTACCCCCCTGAGGTGAGGGTAGAAAAATTCAGCTAAAGGGAACACACACATAGGAAGTTTTAACTCCTTTAGTTAACATTTAGCAAAACCTATGGCATCTGAGAGCAGGTTCTTACTGCACGTAGGTAGTGTAAAGCATTTTAGTAGTAAGTGATAACACCTTTATCTGCCACAGGTAAGTGTGGGTATACGTGCAGGCTGTGAGGGTGGTGCTGGCATTACTACTTTGACAAATCACATTTACCTGAGACCAAACACATGCTGCATCAAAAGCAAGGTCCTAAGCTTTTGGGATGGTTTTTAGAATAATGTTCTGAACAGGGTTAGCTGAAATTGTGCCAAGGCAGAGATAGTGTTGATCCACTGGCTGCAGATCTGGGACTTTGCTCTGACCCAGGGGTAAATGCAATGTGGAAATCCTCCATAACCAAGCTCTAATATTCACCCCTCATGTTTTTATACCTTGAAAGCATTTGAGATAGGTTGCATATATACATCCAGGTGTGTTAGATACCTGGTGCCTGTATATATGTGTGTGTATTTATAGGTAGCCAAAGTCTGACACCACTACATATGGAAATGGTCAAAATAGAGAGGTAGGTTATAGCTGTTTCCATGGTTTTGAAAATGTAATATACAGCCACTAGTAAAATCAATAAATAATTGTGTTACTTTAATGTTATTTCTGAAATTACCGCGTATAATTTCTGAAGATTTTGCTTGTCTTTTAAGCCTGAAATAATAGTCAACCACTCTCTGTAATCAACTTGTTTACTCTTTTAAAATACATATAGTTGTAGATTGGATCACTGGTTCCCTGCACTAACAATGAAGAAAAGTCTTGAAAGCAGCTTTTCAGTCAGTGAGTGTTACCTGGAATTTGTCTTGGACTACAATTTCAGATTCGGCTCTGCAGACAGTAATATGTCCATTCTCTCGTGTTTCATGTAACCACTTCCTCGAGTACAGCATGAGTGAGGATGACTGAAATACAGGGATGGCCAAAGTGTTCTGTAATGCCGCTTTGTCCTGAGTGCTCCTTGTTTCCTTATCCCAGGAGGCCACCCTGGGAGCTTGTCCTCTCTCCGTGCAGTGATAGCTGTGTGGGAGGTTGGAGTTGGGCTCCTCAGCCCCGTGTCTGGTTGCGTGGTCTAAGCAAGAGCAGTTACCTTCTGCAATACAGCCCACATGCCAGGCTGCATACCTGAGCTTGGGCTGGAGGTGATCCTTGCTCATCTTATCTAGTGTAAGGACTCTTGCTTCCCACAGGTCCTTTTTCCCCCCCACCAAACAAAATCCTACTGTCTTTGTGTGAAACTGAAACAGATGTTCGCATTACTTGTGTATTAGCACACAGTATGTCTGTCCAAGGCAATAGAAAAGCTCCGACGGGCCTGTCTTGTGTTAGAGGGGTAAGTAACAGTATCTTTGTGCTCGGTGTGGGAACCGACAGGACTCTCTTGCTGGGGAGATTGGCAGCAGAAGGCTATTAATGCACAGATAAAGGAAACGCGTTATCTCCTGGTTTTGTTCAAGTCATTGGCGAACTTCCCTTCAGCTCCAGCGGAGATGGGAGTTGAGCTGAGATATTTGCCTTTTTATGGACAGATTTTTCTTTTCAACTCAGAGATAAATATTTTTTGAGGGAAAAGCCAGTGACTATGAAGACAGAAGACGGCTGTGAAAGCAGCAACTGCATCGGCAGATCTGAGTGCTGTGGGACCCACACATAAATGCTTGAACAGGCGAGAAGAGGTTTGCAAGCTGGGACCCTCACTGGAGACAAATAGGGCAGAGCAACTGAAAGCAAAGGCAGGCCACGGGAGCAGAGGTGAGGTGTGGGAAAGGCAAGCAGGCCACAGAATTCAGCATAGTATAGAGGGCGTCCATATCTGAGACCTTTGATCTTGTCTTGGTGTGTCAGTTAGGTGGCTCAGGAGGCTCATGGGAGAATGGTTATCAAAACACTGTCAGAGTCTCTGAAAGAGGGTGAAAATGTAAGCTAAAACACAGAGTCTATAATTAAAAACATTCAAGCTGGCATCTAATACTTGTTCAGATAGATCTAATGCCTTCTGCTGGTTTGTCACCCTTCATACCTTTCCAAGTTGCCCATGCGAGTACTGCAAGGCTGCAATTTGCTTCTGAGAGACACATTGTGTTTTCTGCAAACTGAGAGCTCCTCTGGGCTTTGCAACTTCGAAGTTTTTGGCAGAATCCATCCCATTCTCTTTCTCCTCCCACCCTGTGTGGGTGGAAGCCCTGTGGAGAGGGGAGCAAGGTAAACAGAGCTGAGCAGAAAAGGTTCAGCAAGGTTTTCCACTGGGGAAATGGAGGTCTTGTGCTGGGAGCCAAGTGTCCTCAGCTGGACCCCATTTCAGCTCATTCTCCTCTCCTGCACTCAGGAAGGATTTAAACCTTTCCAATACAAGCTGGGGGTAATAGCTGGGAGAGGTCTTGGATTTCTACAGATTTTGGCTCATACTAGACTTTCTACTCCACAAGGAAAGTGCACTGATAGCCTGATTTACACACTCACCTTTTGCTGGGGATTTATGAACAAAATTTCATGACACAGAGCTTTTCTAGCAATATATGCTCAGTGTGTGCTGGCCTTATTGCACAGCAGATGTGTGTGGCCATGGGCCATCCAGCTGACAAAAAAAACCTGTGGTGACAGGTGTGACTCTCTGTATTTCTCTCCTTCATTCTTTTCCTCACAGGTTCTCCCAGGTAGACCAACACTTGCAATGATGGTGTGGGAGTTCATGTTGTCCTTCTGTGAACTAGAGTTTCTTTCTGACTGTGTTCTTCCATTTCAGTGAGGTAAATCAGCTCATGAGGGACAATGCAGTTTACTGTGGGAGAAGAGTATATTTGGGAAGCTCATTCATTTTGGTTGCTGTTATATCACCATGTCGTAAGTGACTGTGGTGACTGCGACACCTCTGTCCAACACTCAAACAGGGCAAGTGAAAAAGAAGCTCCAGCATTTTCTGGCTTTATTTCAGCCGTTCAATATTGTGCTTAACCTCTCTAGCTTCCCTGTGTGAGCTTTGCTTGTGTGAGTGCTGGGGAACCTTCTCTCTGCTGTGCTCTGCTGAAAGGCTGCAGCAGGTACCTTTTGGCTGTACTTTTTACCTCTACTCGAGGCAGCTGCTATTCCCACAGGAGGAAGCCTGGCACGCTGGGCACTCAGTGCCTGTCACTGCTGGTCATCCTGGGGTACTGAGGGCTCAGTCTCTTCTCAGTGCAAAGGCTTGCTGAGCCAGGGCCCGTGAGGTCTCAGAAGTAATTTGTGAACAGCTCTACTTAAGGGATAGGGCTGTTGTGTAGGAAAGGCCTTAGCTCCAGTGGAGAACACTTAACCTTGGATACCCTCAGCCAGCCAGCCCCATCCAATCAAGTGGAATTCCCCTTTGATTTTTAATTAACCTTCTCCCAAATTTGGAGTTTCCTTTTTTTAGAGGATGTGAAGAAAGTACAAACCTAATTTTTCGGAGCTGTATCTCTGTCAAGACCCAGAAGCAGAATGCTACACATTGATTCTGAAAAGATACCTGAATTCTCTGAAGGGAGATCGCCGAATTTCCCTCCTTTGTTACAGATCCTTGTTCTTGACAGGAACATGGAAAGCATGTCCCAGCACACCAAAAGGATCTTCAGTCAGGCACCTGTCATGAAAGCCAGTGTAGTCTGAGGAATGGGAGTGATGGAAATGATAAGGATAACTCTGATCATATGTTCCTAGGGATGCTGAAAGAAGGAAACTGGCTACACTGAAGTGACAAAACAGCTCGTTGTCTAGGGAAACAAGAGACCGCTTCTCCCTAAAGGAGGACCAGCTGGGAGATGAGGGTGACCTCAGCCTGGGCAGTGATGGGGTCGGTCCTGCACGGTATGAACATGGTGGGCAGAGCTTGATGGTTCCATTGACGTTCCCAGACCAGGCAAGAAGTGCACCAGATCCACACACAGAGCACAGTCAGTAGGAAATGGATGCAAGTCCAGAGCCAGAGCTGGAGACAAGGCTACAACATGGTTCCTAAGTTCATCCAAAGTAGGGCTGGAGACACACAGTGGGGTAGCACTATGCCTATACAAGCCAATAATTTACTCTTGCTTGTTTTCTAATCAAGGTGTCCTGTGATTTTGATCTCTCCAGGGTATTCCTGAATCTCACTTTGTTTTGGATGTTGTATGACAGGAAAACAACATGAACTGAGGAGAACAGCATGGTGTCTTCCCTAACATTCACTTATGATTAAAAAAAAAAAATAAAAATTGTACTTTTAAAATGGAATTTGATATGGCTTTGTAAATCTCTCTCTCTTAATTTAAAATAATCAATAACCATGCTAGAATTAGTAGGTTATGGATTTTATTCAGTGCAGTACATAGGTCTTTGGGACAAAAGGCTGCACAGTCTTGGTTTGATGAATGGTATTTTTAGAACAAATTTGCTATCCAGGCAGAGGTCATCTGTTTCATGTATTAACCAATATTTATAAGATAAAAGTTGATATTTTTGTTACCACATGTATTTTTGTAAAAACTCAGATTTATTCAGCAACCAACTTATGTTGAACTGTCTCTAGGACTGAAGCATGTGCATTTGTTTTATTATAGTGTCCCCTTTATGACCTATTTTCTTATTTTTTTGGTCTGGTGCTCAGACAAATTACATGTATAATTTACAGATGTTATTGGATACATGAGGATCAGATGCAAAAATCAACTATCCACAAAGCTCAGCACATTGCCATTGTCACAGGTAGCAGTCATCTTTTTGCAAAATATTTAAAAGGGCAGCTTTGCAAGAGAAAAGCATAGTTATTACTGTTTATTCTTGTGCTGTTATCTCTGTTCCACACCACTAATCATGTCTGATTTATCAGTAGAATTTTCCATTATTAATGGAGAATAAAATTCAAGGCTTAATTTCAGTAGAACAAACCCTTTGCTCTTAGCTCAGCCATTAGATTGTCCCTCTAATTGTCTTGTTCGCCTTTCCCCTTTGCATGGTAAATCGTTTCTCCTAGGCTGGCACTTTCCTCATAAATATTTGAATTTTTTGGTTTTTAAATGGACAAAATTACCTACCTAAAAAAGGACGTAGTGTCACCTCTCTAGCTTGTGTGAGAGCAAGGAGAATGTCTGCCTCCAGAAGCCAGCACCTGAGAGGGATGGAGTCCCCTTGGTGAGGAGCAAGTAATGAAGTTACGCTGCAAAGCAAAAATCACCTGAGAGCAGAAAGTAGGGCAGTCTTTTGAATGTAAAGTTGTGAGCCTCCAAGGAGAGCCTGTGAGTTAATTATTGTTAGGTTTTCTGTCTCTGGGTCCTCATGACCGTGTCTTCCTCGCCTTCCTCCTTGACCCACAAGGGCCTACCCGTGTGAAACTCCTTGTCCTGCAAGGTCCCTCAGCTTTTCACCTACAGCTTTTCACCTACCTGCCCTCAGCTTTGCAGTGGGATGAATAGGCTTGGGATATATTACACTAAATTAACTTGCTTACACCCAGCTTCTCTGACTCTTCCGTTAGAAGGTAGCGCAGACATCCCCTGAAGATGAGGCAGAAGTTCTGGAAGACATCCTTGGAAACATCAGCCTGAAAAACATCAGAGTGAAAAAATAGAGATTTAAGTGATTAGCTCCTCTCCAGTTCTATGCAGATTCCCTGGCTGCTTAAGACTTTCAGGTGTGTGAAATCAAGGCATTTAACCAGATGCCAAAGACTGACTAGTGACTTTAGGTGTCTTAATGCTGCATTGCCTAAAAATGTTGTAGAGGGGGAAAAAGAGATTAGATACAGTGTATGGAAACTAGACAGCTTAGACCTGTCTTGAGGCACCTGACATGGGAGCAGCCAAACCCTCTAATTACCAAAAAAGTTGGCTCCACAAGTACATGAGGAAGAGCTTTCCTTTTGGAAGAAAAGTGATATATATGCTGTGATTCAGCTGTATTTATATATGTATAAAACCAAGAGAAATTTTCCATCTGCTTTTTGTTTTGCACACAGGGAAACTTCAAAGACTTCCTCACTGTTTATTTTTATGAATGAACATAGGAAAACAGATATACAACTGCACAAATACACAATATTGAACAAAGGAGGGGTGGATGTGTATATATAGTTTGGTGGTGGATCCAAAGCTAAGTATTTGTGTAGTAAACAAGCCCTTCATTTCAGCCTTCATCACAGTCCCTCAGAAAGCGCTGTTGCATTAAGAAATGTTTTTGAATAATTGGGGAAATTTCCCTTGTTGGAAGCACAGGACAGGCCCCCTCCTGATGAGTGCAGAGAGCTGAAACACAGCTCTGGGCCCACCGGGTCCGCAGTTATCCTCCTGCAAACCTTGCTGGGAATACTGCACAAACGGCTCAGTGCCTATTTGGATCTGCCGGCGGCAGTTTTCCAGTTCCAAGTACCATATCACTCCCTGGCACACGTATTTCCCTTGGCTGAATCCCTCAGTGCCTTGGTGAGTGTAAGAGAAAGCTGTGCAAAGCCTGGCTGAGCACGGGAACTTCTGCACCTTGTACGTCTTGTGTGCAGGATGAACCAGGGCAAATCCTAAGTCATCTTGTTGCACTTGGAGTAGTGACAACTCTCCGACACATGGAAAGGGGCCAGCTACCAGACCAGCTCAGTTTTCCTTGTTTAATCTCCTAAGCACATTTTCAGGCTTAACTGCTTGAGTGGCAGAACCCCCATCAGCAATTTAAAAAAGCAATTATTTTGAATCTGTTCAGAAAATATTTTTATCTGCACGATTCTGCTCTGCTGCTGCGTGTTAGAAATGGTATGAATCACTCCAAAAATATTAATTGATAAGATTCAGGACCTTAAAAACATTATTAAAAGTAGGATATAAGGCATGCACAGTTTCATTCTGGCCAGGGGGGACACAGCATTTTAATGAAAGAGTGTTAATTATCACAAAGACGGTAGAAAAATCTTCGGTTGAAAAGTTCCCTCTATGATTAGTTGTGTGTTATGCCCTCCACTTAACACAAAAAGATATATGAGGCGAGTTATAACTCTGCAAATCCCTACTGGAAAACTTACTTTTCCACAGAAGTACTTTTTTTCTCACCACTGTGCTCTTCTGAGCCACCATAGCAAAGGCATGAGTGGCAGCTCTGTTCCTTCTGATCTTCCTGCTACTAAGAGTTCCATTTTTGTGAGAACAATCTATTGTCTGTAGTTACTGAATGACATTTAGGAAAATTTCCATTCGTGTTTTCTTGTGCATGCAGTGAAACTTCCAACATCCTCCACTGGTTATCGCGGAGTCAGAGATTAAAGAGACCCACTGGCTCACTTAATTTGCTGCGCCTGCCTTTCTCCTGCTCAAGCTTGTCCTATTTTTCCAAAGTGTTTACCTGATTAGCACATCCAATTGCTCATGTGTGCATAAGGCTCAGTTCGGGTTTTGAATGTTCCCTGAACCTTTCCCTCTAGATCAAAGCTCCCACGTCCTCCCGCGCCAGATCAACCTCCTGCTGGAGTCAGTGCGACTTTGGCTGTTAACTCTGGCCCACGAGAACATTCCTGGAGTGCGGAATTAGATGAGGGCTCCAGCGCTTCGCTGCATCAGGACCTTTGTTGGAAATGGAATCCGAGCCTCCGTGTTTCTACATTATCAGTCATTTGTGAATTCCTTATAATTTTTTTAATGACTTTTTCAGAGAGCAGTCAGATGCTATTAAAGTTTTACTGAATTAAATTGGAGAAACTAATTTTGCTCTTAGTATTTTATTTCAGTGTGTAACTTGATTTTTAAGGAGCACTTTGTATTGCATGGCCGTTCGCATTTGCTTTATAAGCATAACATAAAGGTTTCCCTGGAGTCATGGAAAAATTACCTTCTACGTCCCCTATCTAATTAACACCGTGTATGTTGCCTAACTCCTTATAATTCACTCCTGAGCACAGTATATAGAACATGATTGGAAAAATAATTTGAAGCAATGGGAAAAAAATGCCTTTTGTAATATATATGATATGGCCAAATACACTTCCAATCAAATTTTATTAAGAAAAAGAGAGGACAGCACACTAATATATCTGATGTTGAAAAGAAACACCAGAGGCTTAATTAAAAAGTATGCTTACGTTTTTAAAAGGGACTGTGTTTAAAGCGTAGTAATGAAACCCTTCTTGCTGAATAGCTCAGTGACCTGTCTATGTCTGGGGCTGTAGCTGTTCAGCTCCCTGGTGAGAGCCCTGATCCAGCATCTGATGGGTCACAGAGGAGCTGCTAAGCCCCCAGTGTGCTCTGGTGGGTCACAGGAGGCAGAGCAGTCAACCAGTGCACAGTTAATTGCAGGGCTGGGGTCTACCGTCAGGACATAGCAGATGAGCCTCTGCAATTGAGCAAATCCAAGTACTGCCTCGCAGCCGAGGGGGTGGTAAGACTTTAAACCCTTCTAACTAGATTGTAAGCACTGTCTGTCCAGACTGCAGGGATTTTTCATTCTTTTTTTATTTCTTCTTTTCTCCCTGTGGAGCCTGAAAGACTAATGTGATTTGGAGAGAGAGCAAGTGTCAGTGGACTCAATTCTTGCTCAATTCAGCAGCAGTGGAACCAAATTCCAAATGAAGAAATTAACCCCTTACCATCCACAGATTCACTGAAGTTAATCAGATCATGTGTGCATAAACCAGGGCACTGCTGAAGTCAAGAGGCTGGATTTTGCATCCTGCATAAATTAAACGTGGAAACAGAGAGCTGGGGCACATGCAAAGGGCTGAATCATTCCACAATTGTGCAGTAACAGTGCTTGTCACGTCAACCAGAGGCAGCCTTAGCTCTTGCTGTAAAGTTGTCAGCTTTTCTAGGTCCTGTCACAGCAGGACTTGTTTCTGACCTGACACCCTTCATGTGAGATGGAGACCCTCTCCTCCACCTTTCCTGTGGAGGGTGAGCTCACGTGAGACCCCATGAGCCTCTTGCTTTCAGGTATTTCTCACTGCTGGGCTCTCCTCTGCAGAGCTTGACACCACTGGTTGTATCTGGGGGTTTCAAGGTCATGTTGCACTTCCTTAGAAGAGGAAGAGTAGGAAAAGAGATAAATATATAGTCATCTTTTCTATACATGCCCTTAAAAAATAAACATACCCTTTTATCCTTCTCAGAAGATGTGGTGCCATTTCCTGAAGGAGTGAGGAAAGAGGGCTGAGAAGAAAGGCAACTGGGAAAACAAATGCTTTTGATTTTAAGAAAATGAATGTAAATGTTTATTTTGTCCAGAAAAATTAAAATGTTTTGCTCCAGGACAGGGGATGTCCATGAACACTGAAATGAGTGGAATTATTCCAGACTGATTCTTGAGATCAGAGACTGTGAAGAAACACGAAGTCTGTTAGGCTTGTAATTTCACTTGGAAAAGTGGACTTCAAAGGTGTCTGATAGATGTCTCACACAGGATAAAGAAAGAAGACACAAATTGGTTAGAGCTTTAAAATACAAGATGTAAAGTGTACACTGGTGTCATGGCCGTAGTGGTCTAAGGGGTGCAACTTGGGCAATTTGTGAGTAAATATTTTGCACTTGAAATTACTAGTTTTGCTTTAGCAAAAGACAGATACAGCAAATGTACCTACTTGAGCCAAGGTTACCAAAATTCCCCCTCCCTGGTAAAATCCAGGCAGCCCCACAATATTGCATATAGGGCCTAAAATGACTTGATATCGAATTTAAAATAGCCCCTTCCTTTTCAGAAATTTAGATTTTTTTTTTCCTTCAGGAGGCAAAAATCCTGCATCCCCTTTTGTTTTCTTATTTTCAGATGCCTAAGATTTCAGAACTCCCTCCTCCTTTGGACAACCTTGGTCTTGTGTTTTTCTTGCATGAATTGCAAGGCATCTGCATTGAGTGAGTTGGTCACTCTGCCGCTCACTTGTGAGATGCTGGAGGACTCTGCTCTTGATTCAGAAATGCTGCAGATACTTGACACACCAAAGAAGTCAAATGAGAAGTATGAGATGTTTATTAATTGAGAAATGCTGATCTTATGCTGATCGAAATGGAGTGTTAGAGAGTAATTGGTTCAGGGGCTGCCACCTTTTGCTAAGGGAAGGGATCAGTTGCAAACCAAATTCCTTCCTGCGTTAACCAAATTGCCTATTGCACTGGATATCTTTATTAAATCAAATCTTTTCCAGCTCTAAACTGCAGCTGTCAGTTCCTGAATCAAATATATTAGCTATTAAACCTGTCACCTGCAAAATGACATCAATATTCTCTTCCAAACATATAGCAGTTGTTTACCCATCTCTGAGCTGATAAAGAAGGTTTGAAAAGAGTACAATTTGGTATAACATAAAATGCACCAAGTACCTCCTAAACTGAATTGAGATTTGTTTTTCTAGTCATTGCAAAGGGAGCTTTGTGCCTGCAAAGCTCTTCTTTTCAACTTCTTTTTTTATGGCCACTGGTATATGATCATGTAGTGTGGCACTAATACTGTTTAAATTAGCTTTGCTTATCAGGATGGTAAAATTGGGCTGATAATCAGAGCTCACCAGAAATTGAAATTTTGGAGGAAAAATTGTGAAAAATTATTAAGAAATGTAAAAAGTTAGATTTCAAGATTTCCCACAGACTGAAAGTAGAAGGTAAATGAGAGAGGGACTAACCACTATGAGAATCAAGACCTCTTTAGATTCTCATCTTTTCAAGATTTTGGGGGAGGACACACATTTACATTCTGGACTTAAGAACATCCCTGGGCTCTGGTTTTCTAATCTTCTGGATCAGGAGCGTGTCTTGGCCGCAGGCCTGGTTTTATCTTCCATGGAAAAAAGCATCTGGTAACGATGTCTGTGTCTGCCCAAGCTGTTCTTTGGGACAGGTTGAGAAGTTGGGTGTTTGAATAGTGTTTCCATCTCATTCCACAAACAGCTTAAATTCCTTGAGCTGCCCCGGGGCTTCAGCGTTTAGGGGCTTGCAGGCTCCCCGTGCCCTGGAGGTCCAGTGAATCAAAAGACTGAGAAAGCCCAGAAGGCAAATGACCAAGAAGGAAAAATGGGCAAAGACTGGATATGGCTGACATCTGACTTCTCCCTGACTGGTGACATGGTGCCCCTTTACAACAGGTTAACACTTGTTTTCCTCTTCCTTTTCAAGGGCGTGTTTATCCTGACCATGACTGTGGTGACCTAGGGCTTCCATTACAAAAAATATTCTACCTTCAGATGTTCCCTGAAGAATATAGAAAAGAAGCTAATTCAGTTTTAATACACTGAGTCACCCAGACAATGCCTCAGTGCCTGCAGGGTTGTGGGGAGTACAGAGGAGGCCCCATGGAGCTTCTCTGCCTGGAGGCAGGGAGGGAGAGGGGAGGGTCTCTCCTGCACTTCTGTTTTTCACAGTTGCTAAGCTGGTCCTGTGCATGGAACTGGTCACTCATAGAGCAGTCAGACTGTGAATATTACAAAAAACAAGACAAGAGTGAAGATGCTCACCCTAGTTTCTAGCACCCTGAGCTTCCATGGACAAGTTCCATTTTACAAAAATAACTGTTTTTTTTTCTTTTGGAAGGTTCTCTCTCTTTATATGGAAAGGTTAAAACTCAAAGTCTTGAACTCAGGTAACTAGGAGGTTATTGTACTGGAGAGCCAATTCCAAATATTTAAACTCAATCTCCTTTCTGGTAAAGATCCATGGACAGCTTTTGAGCTATGCATGCTCAGCAGGAACCATTGCTGCAGGAACAATCAGGAGCTGGGTTCAGGCACACAGTTGAGCTGGGGCTCAGCAGCGTGAGGTTTAATTCCTCGAGTTGACATGGCTTTCCTGTATGATTCTTGGCAGATCACCAAATCTCCCTGGGCCTCACTCCCTGTCTGCAAAATCACACCTCTAGGACCTGCTGCCTCTTGAGAGAGCTGGGGAGAGGCCATTTGTTATTGTGTGTTTATAAATTGGGGGCTTTCCTTTTGGACAAGGCCCCCAGACAATCTCATAACACCAATCGTGAGATAAAGCAGGCAGATTATCTTAAATAGTCCGGCAGATGCTGGAGAGGCTCCAGCCACAAAGTGGTTGGGAGGTAAAATGTGAGCTGCTTGCACAGCACTGCAAAGACTCCCTGTCCTTTTGCAGCTCACCCCTTGTGAGCAAACCATGATTTATTTATCGAGGAGCAGTTTCTGAGTCACCTTCTCCACATTATGAAAACACTGAGAAAGTGAGTCATTTTGAGGAACAGAGCCTGCAGCACTCAGTTCTCACCCTGCTGCCTGGAACAGGAGGAGGAGAGCCAGGTAGGTAGGCTTGGAAGAGAGGGAGTGCAGGAAAGGCAGCTTCCTTCTCTTCAAGCTTTTCCATCTGACCTTGGGAAAGTCACATGTGATTCAGGATATAGACCATAAACAGAATGGTGGCCTGGCCTTTCTCAGAATGGTGTTTTTTATAGAGTGACACCATTAGAGATGTGAGACTGTCAGCTTCTGTGGTAACAGGGTCCTTTCACAAGCGTTGGATAGTGACAGAAGCCGAGATGCAATAACTGACTCTAAATGTGTAAAAGGTGACTGCAGAGACAGCCAAAGTCAGCTGTTCCCTGTGTTTGCAGTGGATTGGAGAAGAGGCAATGTCCTAAATTGTAGCAAGGAAAGACATAGCTTAAATGTTAGAAAAAGCCTCCTGGAAGTTATGTGTGGAATGCTGAAAAGGATTGTCTGGAGAGAGGGTGGACTCTCCAGCCCTGGGATTTTAACCCTGGATAGATACACATCTGTTTGGGGTGGTTCAGGTGGAGCTGCCTCAGGCTGCTTTTTTCTGACTCTGTGCAGAAAGGAGTTGACTGCTTTCCCTGATCAGGCTGACCTTTAGTGAGACCCTCTACTACTGACTACCTCAGCATATCATAGTGTAAAGTAGACAAATATTTAATTTGTCTCATTATTTGCTTTGTTAATTTCTGTCCTGCTGTTCTATGATATCTTCCCTTCCACCAGTGGCACAGCTAAGAAAGCTCAGTGCTTTCCCCTGTCTGTGTAAAATTTATCCCTCCATCCATCAACCCCCCGCTTTGATTCTGGCATGTTTCTTTGCTGCCTTGCAGTCCATCTCCAGCTGCAGGACTGCCTCCACCCCACAGGCATCACATAGCTGTTTGCAGCTGCACACATTTGCTAATCAAGGTATTTGATGAAGATTGGCCTTTAGAGTGTTCAGGCTTTCTGGGTGCTGCTGCCTGGTGTTTGGAAGAGGCATTAGCAAGGCTGGGACCCCGAAGTTCTGAAGCTTTTATCACACAAATGGGAGCTTTCTGCTACTGAAGAGCAAAGAACACAGCACCAAGATGAAAGTGCGTCTCCGTGGCTGGTGTTCTTCCACTGTTCTCATGATATGATCTGGAGCAAGTGTCCCTCCTGTGTCCCCTGTGGCAGAGCTGTCTCTGCCCATTTTCAACCCATTTACCCAGCAGAGCATCTGTGTAGGCAGTTCTTCTTCTCTCTCTCCCCTCTCTGTGTGGCTGCAGTCTGGGTTTTGCCCTGGTCAGGCACTTGGTTCTCACGCAGCCACCTCCTGCCACATCTGAGTGTCTCTGTCTGCTCTGTCCATGGCAGACACATCCCCTCCCTCCCCTTCAGCCCATGGGCTGCACATCCTATGGGACCTGGGGCATACCAAGGGAGCAGTGTAGGTGCACATTCCTGCTCTGCTGGGTCCCCTCTGTGGACTTCGGCTTTCCCATCCCTGCCGCTCACTGTGAGGTGACATGTCCCCTCAGCCTTGCTCCTTATGCAAATCTCTAAATCACTGAGCTCCCTTGTAGGGAGCATGAGGCTGTCCACCCCTCTTTCTTTCCTCCTGGCTGACTTAGCAGGAGGGATGCTATAGCATTTACAATCAGAGTGTCAGTGAGTTGAAGTCTCAGTCATGTGCTGGAAAACACTTATCCATGGTGCCTTCTTGGGAACATGCAGCTCCGCAGGCAGGTTCTGGCCAGCACCACTATCAGCATCTGGTTGAATCTCGAAGAGTTGAAGGCACCATCTGTATTGTATTCATGCCACTGATACAAGCTGAGATATCAGTCCCAGCCTAGATTGGATCTATTTGTGAAGGTACCTGATAAGTTTGGGTACAGAAGATTTGCTCTCACTGCAAATCTCTTGCAAATCACATGCATTTCCTGATTTATGGTCAGCTGTCACTGCCTGGGAAGAAACTTTTGGGAGTCTGTGTGGTATTCCCTGCACGGGTGGGCAGGGTTGATTAGGAGAGCAAATAAAACTGGAGGATGTATAAATATTGGTACAGAAAGCCCTTAGAATACCACCTTGTGAGTGTTTCACCATTTCAAAGGCATCTTTCAGGAAGAGAGGAGAAAAAGCATCCCTTTCTGCAGCTCAAGTAGACAGTGTGAAGGATGCTGAGTGCCCTCTACATCAGCCACATGCAGAGCTGCTGGGCAAAAAACCTCTTGGACGGTCACAAGGACACAGAGGCGTGAGCTGCCCCACAGCGAATGGTCACCACATTAGCAGCTGGGGGGAGATGTGAGTGTCTGCAGCAGTGAGAGGGGAAAAGCTGCAGACTAGTTTTAAGATGGAGGTTGATGGATTTTTGAATATTCTCCTGAGTGCTTCCAGTCCTACATTTCTAAAAAAAAAAAAAAAAAAAAAAAAAATGTACTGGAGAAAAAGAAGAGCTGTAGAGGGGATGAGAGAAACGCAAGCTGTCTTTGAAAAGACACTGTGAAAAATTAGAAGTGTGGGAGGGAGAAATGAAAGGCAACACGCTAGGAGTAAAAAAAGAAAAGAAAAACTCCAAAAAGCACCCCCACCCTCAATCGTAAATCAGGCTTTGCTGCTCCCCCTGCTCGACAGACAGGAGCTTCCAGTAACACTGAAAGGCGATACATGGCAAATTTATCCACTCAGCCCCACAGCAATGCAGAGCACAAGTAACCTGTGGGAAATGGCTGCCATTAGGCATCACTGAGTCAGAGAGTCCAGCAGGAAGGAGTAGAACTGGATAGGGCTGGTGAGAGCATCTGTGGTTATATATGAAAGGATAAAAATAAGCATTATAAACTTGCATGCTTCCAGGCACAGGCAACCTCAAAGTCCTCAGGGCAAAGAAACTTCCCTTATAAATAGGTTATTCCATAGCTGTTCATGGCATTAGCTACTGTCAGAGACAGGATACCGGACTGGATGGGCCCCTGGCAATTCCTCTGGAGAACCTCTTTCCAAAATAAAGACCCTAAAAAAATTCCCTGTAACAAAGAAGAAATTATTGAGTTGTTTATTAAATAAATTAATTTGAATAGGGAGAACAGCAGTTCCTTTGTTTCCCCCTCAGTTTGAACTGTGGGTCTCAGAAGGGAAAACGAAACCACTGCTCTGAGAAGCAGAATAGCATCCTCAGCGCTTGCTTCTTCCAGAATAAAAGGCCTATATTTAGAGGATGCCAAGTATTAGAGATATACTGAGCTGGCAACTGGTTTGGGCAAATTTC
The DNA here is from genome assembly GCA_013399855.1 of Oxyruncus cristatus. Taxonomy (NCBI): domain Eukaryota; kingdom Metazoa; phylum Chordata; class Aves; order Passeriformes; family Cotingidae; genus Oxyruncus; species Oxyruncus cristatus. Next base: position 1,430,810 of record VXAY01003412.1, read on the forward strand.
CAGACCCATCTGATTTTCCGCTTAAGTTAGACATTTCAGTAACATAAGAAGTTACAAAGAAAGCTGAAAATAGTGTTTTGCTATCTTTACAGCTCAACCCGCCATAGTTAACACAGTTTGGGGAGGAAGTGGATCATATTATTTCTGGGAATTGATATTAAACTGCATCTGATTATAGCATGAGTGTGTTTCCGTGCGTATACTTACATACAAGTAAGTGCATATGCACGTCAAATGTGCATGTATAGGTGTATATAGGGTAAGGTATACAGGTTTTTCTATTAGGTTTGCTGCTTGCTTAATTAAGCATTCATTCATTGTCTTTTTGACATCTATCTATCTGTCCTACCTATCTATCATGGGACTTACCCAGCACAAGTGTATTAGAACAGAAGTCAGGCTCTAAGCTGAGTGTCTTTGATTTAGAAGCTCTAATAGCTGTTTCAAAGGACAGATACAGATGCATGAGGCTATGATAAAGGATGGCAAATGCTATGTCTCTGAATCTGTAACAGTTGCAGAGTCCCCCACTCAATAGTTTGCAGATACCTCACCCTGATACGACAACCGTGCTAGGTACAAATTGCATCTTGCTTTAAGAGCAGTAAGTGGGGTTTATAGCCACCTTCCAGAGAATCACAGAGGAAATAACAGCAATTTCTGTAGTGAGCCTTCCATCAGTCCATCTAATCCCCCCTTCCTTCTCTCCGTTTTAGATTGATCATACATTTTGCATAGATCATTCGGGCTGGTGATTCCTATTCTTGTTCTCTACCCAAGAGTCAATCTTTTCACAGAGTAAAATTACAGCTTAAACTTTTATTTCTGCACTGGTCTGGTGTGGTCCACATGTATTTATTCTACCTCTTTAGCTCTCTTTAGGCGTGCCTTTATTATGATGTGGTCTTCCAGGTGAGAACTGCAGCTAGATTCATATACTTCAACGTTTGTCCCTGCGCCTTGTGTTTCATAATGGCTGTTTAAAATGTGTTTCAAAGGCTGCAAATCAGCTATGGAAAATTTTGAGCACAGAAACTCAAGTAGAGTTTAGACGGAATAAATCTGCGCTTCAGTAGTTTCAATCTGCAATAAGAGGAACTCAGTGTACCTTGGATACTGCCTCATATCAATATACACTTAAGGCTGGAAAAAGAGAATCCAAGCAGATTCAAAATCAGAAGCATCTCAGTGCAGTTCAAGATCCATCACAGTGATTCATGTAAAAACCATTGTCTTGCTGAGTAGATTGCAGGTGGTAGGACTTTTTGGTCATGTTGGAGTTTTCCTGGTTGCACACTTCCATCCTGGTCTAGTATCAGCCACCTCACCAGCATGTCGGTGCATATGTGGGCTGCCTGAAGTGCAAACTTGTTGTTATGTGTGGGTGGAGAGGCTTAAGGACAAGTCAGATAGTCTGTCATCAGATATGATGCCATGAGTCCCTGAAAGTCCCTCGCTCCTGAGTGGCAGGGCCCCCTGACAGAGTCCTTGCCTGATCTGATAGCTCCAGGAGCTGCCTGGGGTGGAGCCGACCTGTCAGAAAAACAGGGGAAACTCAGAAAATCCAGCAATCCTCACAAGTCCAGGATGGCACAAAGTCAAAAAGGAGAGTGTGGTGATGTGTTTGAGAGATGTGGGATTTTCCTGTGTGACCTATGAGCACCAGGACATCTAGGATTCTCTTATAAGGGGCTTTTAAGAAGAAACATCCAGAAAAGCAAGTCTATTACCAGTGGCACGTATATAATGCAGCTATTATTGTTAATGTGCATGTGACAAAGATTTTAGCCTCTCATTAGTTAGGAACAGTTATGAGGTCATTGTTAGCTAAATATTATCCTTGTTTTATGATCCTCTTGGATATACAAGTTGACATTTCTAAACCATTTATCAATTTTAGTGCAGTGCATGAGCGTAGCACAGGAAACGTAGGAATGTTTCTTTTCTCCAAGCATTAATAAAAAGATTTGTTTCAGCCTATTTTAAAGCATTTTAGCAGTGGTTTGTAAATATCATATATAAAAAAACTCTGGCAAATTGCTAGAAATGTCAGCTTAGATCAAAGCCGTATGGCTAAGTGATTTGAGCAAATATATAAATGAAAGCTTCTCTTTCAGACACGTCAGAGATTAAGACATGACCTTCAAAATCATTCAGTGGCAACTAGTTCAACAGACTCAGACTGTTTAAGCTAAGCAATTGCCTGTATATTGACTCCTATTTGAAGGGGATAGATAGAAGCCAGGATAACTCCATCTCCTATAAATCCCTTCTTTGTGAATTCCTTGCCCTATTCATCTTTGTTAGGGTTGGTTTTGTTGAATGTTTTCTTCTGGAATAAGGCCTTCTTGGCTCAGGAGAGGATACCCTATTACAGCCACCCACAACTTTGCTTTTAGTGTCTTTTGTGTTGCTTTACTTTCCTATTTCCTGCTTCATTATCTTCAAGTTTTATTATTTTTCCTAGGAAGGCCTATATTCTGATCTGAATGTTTTGCATCCTTTGAAATAAGATGAGCATTCATTTAAAGACCTGGTTCTGTCATCTTCAGCCTTTCCATGAAAATTGTGATCTTGCTGTTGAATAATGTTGGAACCAAATCTTGCTGCTCACCGAATGAAGCACGTGGGGTTGATTTTATTTATTTTTTTTTTCTTTTAATCCGTGAAATTCTAGTCTCACAAAATAAATCTGGGCTTGGAGGACTGGGCTGTAATCTCCCTTTTTTTGCCACCAATGAAGAAATCTGCCACCAATGTTACTGAAGAGGCACAAGTTGAGCAGAGTGGCTCCTGCTATCTCACCGCAGAGCTGGGAGGAGTAAACATGTACTAGAGACGGTAAATTGAACAGATGCCGTGTAGAGGGTGTGCCCATAGGTTGCAATTCTGGGCTTACATAATAGCAGAATGGTTTGGGTTGGAAGGGACCTCTAAAGGCCATCTAGTCCTCTTCCTTGCCATGGGCAGGGACATCTTCAATTAGACCAGGTTGCTCAGAACCCCATCCAACCTGACCTTGAATGTTTCCAGGGGTGAGGCATCTGCAACCTTATGTGTTGCTATTAAACTCAGAAGGAGGATCCCACCGTGTGCCCCACACAGTGTTGCTGCTGAGGGAACTCAGCATACATAAAACAAAAATTAAGCTTGGGAAACAGGCGTGTTGAATCAGAAAGTGTTATTTTCACGGGTGAGCGTTTTTTTTTTCTTAGTTTCTTCATTTATCATAACACCTTGGAGACCCAAAAATCTTTGTTCATTTTGAAGTTCTGACTTGCTCTTACTGCCTTATGACGGGCAGGATCTTGGGGTAGGCAGGAGCCCCAGGATGTAAACAACATGCTGGAAAACACACTGCCCAGGCCTTGCTGCTGAAAAGGCTTTCTGTCTTCTTGCAGGGCTGAAAACTAAAAACTTCCAAAGGAACCACAATGTAGCATTGAAAAACTTGTCAGTAAATGCACGGGATGCTCTCTGGGTCGAGGCCGTATCTTTATGTGCTCATCTGCCTGTTCAGTGTGCCTGTGCATAAAGACACATCTGAGCATGCTCTACCGCCTCCTGTGCATATGAACCTCCTGAAGAGGACTGCCAGGAGTAATTCTTCTCCTTCAGTCGTTTTACCTGCCTGTGCTTGGATCCTCTCACACACACAGGCCCTGCTAAAGCGTATTGCCGATCTCAGCCCAGTGAGCGTGTGCATGGGCACAGCTTTGCACTCCTGGTGGTTCAGTGGTGTGTAATGCTCACTGTGTTATGCTCAGATGGCTGTGGTTCATCTCTGATAGCCCTACTCAGACTTGTAAAGGCACCCCCGGTCTCCAGAAAGTGCTCTCCATGCTGCAGAGCACCAGGTCACGGAGCTGCGTCACAGCAGTTTCCCACAGGAAGGGAGGTGTCTGCACTGACCTTGTGCTGATGAAATCCTTGGCTGATCCTGACAAGGTTCAGCTCCTGGAGTATTAGTGACATAGCTGACATCCTCTGGACTTTGTGAAGCATGACTGGGAACAGCACAAACTGCAGAGCCCAGGAGAAGGACGCAGAATTAAATAAATGCCCTCTTTTAGCACACACAAAGGGAGAATTGATACTCTGGTCAAAAAGCCAAGTGCTGTTACAGCAGTTCTTCGTTACAGGCATGTGCTTATTGGCTTTAATAAAGTGTCAGAGAGGATGCCTATGCAGATTTGTGGATCTGATATTAAAACATCCTTTAAAATGATTTGTGGTATATGGTTGAAGTAGCATGAGGAGTCCAGTGCCTTAAATAACAAATGTGAGCAAAAATGTAAAATGCGTATTTGAGGTTTTATATCACAGTGGATAACTTTACTCCCTGTAAATGAAGGTGTAATCACTTGTCAGATATGAAAGATCCATATAAGGCACTGTACTCTGCCTCCTTAATAAAGATGTTTCACAGGGATACATTTAACCCGTTGATCTGATGGGGACTCAAATAATCACTTCTGTTCATCTCAGACCTGCAGAGGAATCTGTGGGATCTAGTTGGTCAACATGTCATTGCAAACACCTGGCCTGAACCTGATCAGAGAAGGTGAGCTTGTGATCTCTCTCAGAGAGCAGCAACATCAGGCTTTCTCCATCCTGATGACAGAAATGGACTTCCCCTGACAAAGTGAAAAGCACAGACCCTTGTGACTGGAACATGAGGCTGTGAGCTTGAATTCACCAAGAGTGAGAAAGGGAAGGGGTGATGGAAAACATCACCTCTGCTGCTGTGCTGATCTGGCTGTTCTTCTGGACTGTATTTGATGGAGCAATCAGTATGGTACTGCTACAAAGATTAGTGGAAATGGCAAGTGTGGAAAATATTTTCTACTGAGAGACCAGCTGAGCTAACCTTACAGTTGAAGTCTTTCTGGCTGCTGGGATATAAGCCCCAATTCTTTTAATTTCATTGTTTCAAGTACCTTTTCAAATAACTCGTAGTGCATTTGATGAACAAGGTCGAACTGGGGCCTTTGAGCAGGAAACTTCCCCAGCCTGAACGCTGGAGCAGTTGGTGCTTGCAGAGCACAACTCCTTGTCTTGTGAATTTAGGTGCACTTGTCCATACGTTCCCAAGGTCCTGTGCGTGCTCCTTGCAGACCCTGAAGTGAGCTCAGAGATCAAGCACAGTTGAGATCCCTCCTGGCTGGTTGAATTCAGTCTAAGTCCTCACAGCTGCTGAAAGGGTAATCGAAGGATAATCATAGAATCACAGAATGGTTTGGTTTGGAAGGGACCTTACAATCACATAATTCCAAACCCACTGCCATTGGCAGGGATGCCACCCCCTAGATTAAGTTGCTCAGGGCCCTGTCCAACTTGGCCTTGAACACTTCCAGGGGTGGAAATGGGATCCTACCTCATCCTTTCAAGCTCATTCCCCTTCAGCCGTGTGCTCACACCACCTAATTGACCCCACTGACACACTAGTGTGGCTGCTTTTCAGACGTCTCAGGCCTCTGAGCCAGCTCACCATCTGCTGAGTGCAGGGGAGGAGGCAGGAATGTGCAGCTGGAGGTGGAGAGGAAGGCAGAATTATTCCTGGTGGCAGCTGTGCAGATGAAATAATTTCAAACTAAACTGTGAATGTCTTAAATAAACAGTGTGAACTGGGGTCTTGCAAAAGTGATCGGTACCTCTCAGCTCAGGTTCAGTGCTCTGCAGTGTGGGGTAAGGGCTTCTGCTTGTTCTTGAGCCAACAGATGCTGACTAGCTGTGCCTGCTGCTCAACAGCAGCATTCTGCTGCACAAGCCACCATGTCAGCTTTAGAGTCATGGTAATTTCTCTGTGGCAGGCAAAGGAGAGAGCCCTCAGTGAGGGATGTGGTCATGTCATGCTTCAAACATAAGCTGATTTTGCTCTGGAAGTGAGATTCTGCATTCCCTGGCACCCACACACTGAACATCCTCTCCTCTCTGCACACATACTGCCAACTTTCTGCTTTGAATTCTCTGTGCTGAAAATAGTGATAGTCTAGTATTTTTTCCCCAAGATTTGTTCTCTGTAGGGCATCAGCCATTTCCATCTTCTTCAGAGAGAAAATCTTTCCTCCCTTTAATCCTTTAGGACTGTGGAAGTGACAAATCAGTGGAAGATAGGAGCAAAAATCTGTGCCACTTTTCATGCAATAATTAAACCCTGGTTCCAGAACTTTTACCCTAAAATGTACAGACAAGGCACAAACAGTATTTCACTACTGACTTATCTGTTCCACCTGAATCAGGAGAGGGGTCATGATCTGCAGGCCAAAAAGAGTATGGCTTGACTTCAAACCAGGCTGGAGTTTCAGATCTGGTACCTGAAATCTCATTTTTTTTTGCCGGAGGGAGAACGTTACATGGAAGGAGGAGATCTGGTGCACCCTGTACACGAGTGTTTGCTGCACGCTCATGTGGAACTGCAGCTGCCCTTTAAAATTACAGGGAGGATGTTTGTTTGCGTGGCCTGAGCAGACATTTGCAGAGCAGAGGCGTCTTTTACAGCAATGGACAGTAAGGCTAAAACGGTGACTGCTCCAGGACATGGCTGCCGTGTGAAGCAAAGCGGGGGTAATGAAAATTGTTTTGCTTCTAATTAGAGCAGTCACTACTGGCAACCACTCCAGTCTTATCTAGGGAATTTTCAGCCAGTAAATACATCTTGGTGAAAAGCAGCTCCTCACTTTTGGTTGCTCTCTTTTTGAGCTAGTTTGAGTGCAATTGCTTTACTCCCAATACAAGGCTGAGAGTGAATGAATCCAAACCATTCCTCAAGCTACGGTGGCCTGGAAGGCATTTTGGTGAATAGTTTTCCACCATGATTTGTGCTGCATCAGGCTGGGCTGTTTTGCAGTGGGGATGATTTTTGCAGATGGAGTTATTTTGGCCGGTATTTGAGGTGTCAGGACAATGGTGAAAAGCATGGCCATAGCTTTGGTTCTTGTAGTATGGCTGGGATGAAAGAACAACTGATGCCTGATCCATCATAGTGGATGTATGATAGAGGTGTCCACGCTAATTCAGCTCTGTAGGAGCAGTTGTGTTCAGGCTAATTTACCAGTCTGTGCTAGCTGGCAGCTTCTGGGACTTAAATGAGCAATGGTGTGTGGCACATATTCCATAGGAGAAAAAAAAAAAAAAAAATTTCTTCTTTGCCTCAAGCATAACTAGTGACCTTAGGTTTTCCACATCATAGTGCTATACAGTAACTGAACACCATTTGAAGCAAAAAAAAAAACCCTCCAAACAGTCACACTGTTCTCTGCAAGAAGTTGAGGGTTTAAAGGCATCCCCTGGTCAGCAATCACCCTAAATCAATATTGAAAGAGAGAAGTAATTCACTGAAAACACCATTCATTAATTAGAGTGTGGCCTGTACCACAACAGCATGATCTCCGAAGACACAGATTTGTTTGTATTCAGTTACTGAAGGATATGTGAAAAAGCTAGTGACAATTGTTGACAATGGCTCATGAGGGAGGCTGCTTGCTGGTGCAAATGCATAAATTATTGAGACAAATTTGGCTGGCTGGAACACTGTATAAACAAGCAAATGATCTGAAACTTATGTGGAATTAATGGCATTTGTTTTTGCTCTGTGCACCAGAGCTTTGGAGCGCGCAAACCTGCAGGAAGCTCTGAGAAGACCTGACTGCCCTCAGGTTCCTGCTCAGCCAGATAGCAGTAAGAGTGTTCATTTCTCCTGCAACAAGTAAAGTTCAACTGGATGTCACTATTGGAGTTACATGTTTCCCATATGTTATTATTCTGTGAATCTGGATCGCAGACACTTGTAGAACCCTAACCCAAGGTACATGACCAGCTTGCCAAGAACTTAAAATCATTGTGTGATATCTACTAACACTTCATTACCATTGCAAAGTGGCTACATTTCCTGTGATCTCACATCCCTCACCTTTGTGAGAATCAAAGTAGAGCATTCCTGTTGTGGGCAGTTTTATGAGGCTGCTTCATGGCACTGTAGGTAAAGCCTACCATGATGTTTTTAACATAAATCTGTACAGTGTGTTTGGTGATGGACCTCCTTGTAAAAATAAGACCCATGGCAGAAAAGTGAGGTCTAACATATGGTCTGATCTGAAATTTTAAAGGGATATACATGTGTCAGATGCTAAAGTCCCATCTTTTTGGACTGGTGTGGAAATGCCATAGGACCCACTTGTGGTAATGCCGTATTTGCAGTTGCTCTCACTTATATTTTGGAAATCAAGAACAGGAATTAACTCTACTGTTACTGATTGCCAGATGATTTAATGTTTCCTGTGCTGTCCAAATCCTTTAACTAACGTGGCTTCAGCTAGTTAAGAAAGACAAACATGGATGTTTGAGCTCAATTCAGCAAAGTACTTTAGCATTCATCAAACGTCAAATGCACAGGCAAGCAGAATTTCAAGGGTCACATCTAAATACCCTCCTGAAAAGGAGATGGATAGCTATGTATTCATCTAAACAGCTCTCTCCTTTATAGACAGGTTTAATTCAGACCATTTTCTGTCAGACTCTTAGGGAGATTTCCTGAGATTTCAGCTAAAGAGATGCCCACATAATCCACAGGGGAACATGCCCATCTGGCAGAGGACCTGCGTGAGGCTGCCTCAGCTGCTACAGCTCTTTAGCACAAACAGGCAGCTAATGCTTTGGTTGAGGAAGTTCTCAATTAAATCGAGATTGTCTGGGGAGGCCGGGGAGTCTGCTGTGTGCGGTCCTTAAGAATGACCTCCAGGAATGGTTCAGGTCATGCTGATCCTGTGTCAGAACAGCACGACGGACCAGATGACTGCCAGAGGTCCTTTCCCAGGGATTTCATGTTCCCAGCAGAGCTGTAATTGCACAAACGAAAGGTCAAACATTTTATACTTTGTTGTGTGTGTCCCATAATGTATGAGTAATAGGTAACTGCTAAATCAACTTTTATTGATAAAACACCAACTTGGTGTTTTAAAGTGCCACTCCTCAGATTAGGAATCTTTCTCTTCCCATCTTTAACCCAGGCTCCAGGGAGGTAGCAGACTTTCAGAAGAAGGGAGTTCAGCCTGCACATTCTGCCTTCTTGTTCCCTTCAGAAGGCATTTCTTACAAAAATACACAACTGGTTTTCTTTATGGAAGCAGTTTTATGCAGAGCATAGACCAGCTTAACTTCAGCAACACCTCCATGCTGGGTGTACCATCACCCTTGCTGTCCTGTTCCACTTGCAAAATCTCATTCCTGTTATTCTGGGGCATCTGGGAAGGTGGGGCAGTCACAGAGGAGATGCACCTGATGCACAGGGCAGGAACTGGTCACCCTTGCCCTCTATCCTTAAAGTCACAATGTTGAGCCAGGTGGAGACAAGACAGGGAATCCCCTGTATCATGTGTCCTGTCTCCCTGTCAGGCCTGTCACAGGGAAGGCTGGGTGTGATTCCAGTAGTCTCTCTCTCTCTCTCTCTCTCTCTCTCTCTCTCACTCTCACTGTCTCTGGTACTCCTCAACCTCCTAACCACCTAACCTCCTCCCATAGCTCTGTCACTAACTGGAGGAGTTCCTCTACCTGGGTGCATATAAACGGATTGAACTGAACTCTTTCACGGGTGAAAGCTGCAGGTGAGCTCTGGAGCACAGCTGGATACAAACCAGAGCTTGCATTGCCCATTAGGGCATAGCTAAGAACGGCTCAGAGCTGCTGTGATGCCATGGGAGACAAGAAGGGCAGGAAGTCTTTCCCTGAGGATGAAGAAGATGCCCCAACTAAACCTTCTTGCTGTGAACTGTTGTGAACGTGGCATTAGAGACCTCACACCAAGAAACACATGGGGACAGTTCTAGAGCATGAAGTTTGTCTCAGCTGCATCCTTGCCAACCTCCTAGTGAGTTAGGGACATCTCCTGAGGAAAGGAAGGGTGAGGTCATCAGGTGAGTCAGGGAAAGGCAATGACCAAGGAGAACCAGTGTGTGAGCACAGCTCATCACTGTCTGACTGATGAGCTTCCTTCTTTCTCGGAAGAGGATCTGAGAGACAAAAGAAGTGATATCCACCTCCTCTCACTTCTGGTGGTCTGACCTCAGAAGGGAGAGGTAGAGAAACCAGCTGGGAGTAACTAGGTATTTAAAATGGATCAAGATTGTGACTAGGCTACTGCCTAAAAGGGTTACTGGGGAGGAGACAGGGAAACACCCAGGACATTCAGAACTAGCTATCCAGTGAACTTGGAAAGGGAACAGCGAAGAAAAGCAGTCTCTCCTCCCCTAATCAAGAAAAATAAAGAATTGAAATACCCCCTGGAACTGATGGAAAATCAGGTCAGGAACAGAAATATTCATGCATTTGCTCTACTAGAGGGTAAAGAATTTCCAAACCCAATTTCTTTTGTGGAAACCTGGCTCCCTAAGGCTCTGAACGAGATGCAGAGAATGTCCCACTGCATGTGGTGTGCTGGTTCAGGATCCCTGCCAGGGCAATCCCTCCCAATAACAAGCAAAACAAAACTGAGCTGCCAAGTTTCAAACATTCATGGGCGAGGGAGGCTCATGACTGTAGATGGAGCAATGAGGAAGCATCAGTTCATTTACTTCCAAATCAGTGTGAGTGTCCTCACTTGTTGTGCTGTTGCTTCGGATAACACAGATTCAAGATCAGTTTCTCATTGTTCTGGGAGCTATTTTGATCCAGAGGCCAAAGAAAATAAACCCAGAATTTAGGATATGATGGAGCAGATTGTTATACCATGGCAGATGAAACTCATGGAAACGGAACACCATCTAGGGCACAGTGGGATTTGATGTCTCAGTGTTTGCAGGCTCCAGAGGCAGACATGAGACCCTTTTATGGAGGGCAGCCTTCAAGTCTATGCAATACATGTCACAGAATCATATATGAGTATATATTTGAATTGGAAGAGACCTTTAAAGGTCATCTAGTCCAATTCCCCTGCTCGTTGCAGGGGGGTTGGACACCCTCATCTAGGTCAGGATTCTCATGTCCTTCTCATCCCAAATTCTCTCTTTCTGACTCTTTATTTCCCAGGGCTTTTCTTCCCATATATATTTTTTTGTTGTTGTTGTTTTTTATGATTACCCTTTTCTTGACAGTCTCCTGGCTGATGTCATCTTATGTTGGCAATAGTGTGGGTTCAAATGGAGAGCTGTGCTGGACATCTCCACAGTCCCTTCCAAGCAGCATTGCTGTGATTCTGGGGGAGTGCCAAGGTCCTCTTAGCCCAGAGTTTCCCTCTAGGTATGCATTCTTGTGATAATTTTGATGATTTTCTGCACAGATCAACTGCTCACTGCCTCTAATCAACTGATGGCAATGTATTGGATCAGGCACACAAACAGCCTGATGCAACTGCCCCTCTGCCACCTCTTTTGAGACACATTTTTGAGTGGAATTGTCTCTTCCTCCATAGTTTGGCCTCCATAGTGTCAAGTACATAGGAGAAAAGAGAAGAAAATTTTCCTCTTTGTCTGTGCTTTGTGACAGCCTGTAAGGTGAGTCTAGGGTTATTTACAAAGTTGTTTAAAATACCACCGAATATTTCAGGTACACTATTTGCATTTTAATTAAAAAAAAAAAATCTAAAAGAAGATACACAGAAAAAAACCCACTGCATAAACAAGAAAAAATATAGTTGTCTTTCTGTTATCTGCAGGCTTTGTGCAACAGAACCTCTGTGTCAGGGACATCTGAGCTGCTGAGGCACCTGGAGTGGTATCTCTGGTTTGACAGCACACAAGTACCTCAGCCCTTGTTAAACCTGATTGAACATTTGCTTTATCAGCCAAGGTTCTCTTTCTAGCACCAACCACTGTTCTAGTTCCCCCTTCAATGTAAGACTCTCATTGTCTGGGTGTCTTCCTGCTCATGTGATGAGTCACCCCGCGAAGCTGCCAACCTCTCTCTGATGAATGCAGGGCCACTGGGGCCACCTCAGAGGTTGTGAACTGGGAGGGGAGAATTTGTGAACCCATGAACATATGGGCTTCCATGCCCCAGGAAATTAAGAAAAGATAGCAGCAAGCACTTAGCAGCACTGTTGTCGCCAGCTTGGCAAACATGACTTGTTTACAGCACAGGAGCTCACGTAGAGCGTATTCCAAGGAGGCAGGTCTGGGCAGGACCAGGGAGAGGTCTCCACAGCCCCATCTCACCCAAGCCAGACCAAGCTGTGACTCAGTGAGCAAACACAGATGAGCACTGAAGCCTTGACTGGGCTTGCTGCAGTAACACCTGAAACTTCTGTTTGCTTCCCAAGGGGATGTAGGTTGCAAGGGAACAACCAAGGCAGATAATGTTTGCCTCCTTTTGGTATGAACATACGTCCAGAATAGCATCCTTAAGTGCTGTCATTCCCACAAGAGGGAAACAACAAACCAAGTTATAGTAGGACAGTCAGTAAATAATAACAGTAGTAATAATAATAATAATAATGACAACAACAACCACCACCCTTTCAACTAATTCTTGATTTTATTTTGTAAATGGGGTTACTTTGACCTGATAGAAGAATGCACCAGGGAATTATGCTGCATCACCTAAGGAAATGACACCTCTTTATTTCCCTCCTTCTCCTTTCTCTGATGTGCCACTGGCATTTTGTGAGGCTGTTGCAGGACACAAGAGGGGGAGGCTGTAAAGAAATCACTCTGATCTCACAGTACAATTTACTATTTTCAAAGTCAATCCTGCCCCTGGGGATTGAGGGTGCTTTCTCTGAAAAGCAATTTCAACCTACTTTGTTGCTCAAGACATGCTGAAGACAATATGCTCCTCTGGTAGAAACTTAAAAATGCATATCACATGTGCAAAGACACATAGAAATGACCCTATGGTCCAGTTTACATCAGTATTGTCATACAGAGGCAAAAAATTCCTGTCCTCCAAAAAGGCACTGCATGAAAAATGCAGTCCTTCAGATTGACATTGTTTTATCAAACTTTCTGTTACTGCTCTTTGTGCGTTGATTGCTACATGATGTGAAAAGAAAAAAAACAGGAGGAAAAAGAAAATCTTTTACCATTTCTTGCTTTAGACATTTAGCATAATCTCTTATTACTTAGTGCAGAAGTTCAGCATAAAATTGCCTGGCCTCTAGGCACTGAGCATTACAGGTGGTGTAAATGTTAGAGGGTCCACCTGAGAGCCCTGACTGTTTTCAGAGGGATAAATACAGGTGAAAGAATCGTTTGTAATGAATTTTATTCAACAAACCGTATCTTCCATTTGTGAATTGTCCGTGAAGAGATTGTAATTTTCTGGAGCTGTTTGCTGAATCACTTCTGGAAATCATTCTTCACTAGCAGCCTCTTGGGGAGCAATTTTGGGGGAGCATTTCATATTCAATGCTGGCAACTTGGGCTATTTTTATGAGGTGTGTCACTTCCCTGATAGGATCTGTTCCCTACTTAGATGAGTGTAACTCCTGAACTTGGAATTTGTGTTCTGCGTTAAGTTATGAATAGAAATTTTATAACTTTCCAAAGGTGTCCTGAATTATTTGTTTGAAATCTGTTTGAAATAGATTTGCTTTTTGCAAACATTGGTAAAACATGGAAAACAAAACCAGCAAGTTTGAAGCAAAGTCATTACAGCATTCAAATTAGCATTGTGGTTGCTCAAACCTCCTCAGATCAGGCTCTGTGCTTTTGGTGTGATGGCTGACTTGCAATCAGTGGCATATCATCTTGGGTCTAACAGTTTTTGGCAAATAGCAGTATTGAAAAGGTAGAGGTAAAAGAAAACCTGTCAGAGGTCAGGCATAAACAGAAAATGTTAATGCTGGTGATGAGTGGGTGATTCATATGACTTATTCAGAATTACTGAGTGCTTGACCCTGATAGTGCTCAAACACAGCTGTTCCGCTGACTGGGGAAGAGCCTTTCCTGGTGTCCTTCATCTTCGCCACAGCAAAATTCATTTCTAAACTTACCTTGGTAGAAACAGGCAAGAGATTAGATGGAAATCAGATCATCTGGGAAGAACATCCCACTCCTAAACACTCCAAGAGGTGTGGTTCAAACCTGAGGCTGCAGTGGAGGCCCTAATGGTGGAAAAAACCAGGAGAAGGCTCTTAAAAGAAGGTTCATGTTTCTGTTGGCAGCATCGTACAGAGTTGTTCCAAAATGGTTTATATTGCCAAGGATTGTGTTCGTTCAGGCAGGGCTTGGCTTTTCCTCTTCGTGTCCTCACGATGACAGCTCGTGTTGAAGGTGAGGGAGGGTGGAATTTGTGGGAACCAGATGGAGGATTGTTTCTCCTTGCAGCTACTTGGTGCTGCTCCAACTGTGCAGTTCTTCGGAGGAGAGATGTCCCTGAAGAGCCGAGGCGTGAAGTGAAGGACCAAGACAGTGCCCACAGACAACATAATCCTCTCCTCTCACCCTCCCAACATCAAATGCAAATGGCCACCTACAAATTTTGCCTTTTACATTGAGGCAGTTGAAGGAAGGCGGCTGAGAATGAGGATCATGGGTTTGTTGAACTGGAAAGAAAACAAAGCCTTTTAATATTTGCCTGTGCGCCCTTCCAGTCATACAGAGAGAGAAGGCCTTATCTTTTGGTCACAAAAGAAATATTGACAAGGCCTCAAATAATCCCAGCAAAACCTGTTCAAATAAAAGTTTGCAGAGCACAAAGCTGGGAAAATTAGAGGGATCAGAGAGTCTCACAATCAGGAGTTAGTGCTCCCTGAGAGCCCAGCGCCACTCTAATGAACCTAATGAAGACAGGATACCACTGGCATCTCTCATCCACCTGGAGATGGACAGAAATGAGCCCAGCACCTTTTTAGAAGGAGCACACGTGGAGTGGTAAAATCCTCAATTACAGGTGATTCAGAGCTCCTACTAGTGGATGCATTGTCAGTCTTCCTCAAACCAGAGGCCTGTAGTTAAAAAGGCAGACAAATGAACTACTTTAGCAGAGTAATGATTTCATAAATGCACGTGTGTAAGTAATGATTCCCTGTATTATGCCTTCCTCCCACTTGTATTAAGCCATCACGCCTGGGTAATCTAACACTTAGAATTAAGCCCTCCTGGTTTACCCATTCTGTGCCGAGAAATTCTGCTTGTGCTCAGCAAATCGCTGACCCCTATCAAGTCCTCACAAGTACAAAATAATTCATTTTATTTATACAAGTCATCCTACAGGCCAGATTTATAGCGCAGACAAAGTAAATGCACCTGTGTTGATGCAGTGGTAATTTCATCGTGTTCTGTCAGGGGGAGTCTGCTTAAGGATGGCTACTTTCATGGTGCAGCTTGATGGGGTTTGGCTGCAGAACAGCCCAGCTGGCCAGCAAGCAGAACAGGACTGGATCTGAAGGTGGCTTTTGTGGCTCCTCTGTTCCTAATAGCATATATTAAAAAAAAAAAAAAAAAGAAAAGAAAAAGAAAAAAGATTCGTTTTGAAGTTCATTTTGAAGAAGAGGAAAAAATAACTATTCATTGGCTGCAAGAGGATTAACAAGGTAGTTTACCATAATATTAGAGGGGAGGAAGTCTCTTTATGGGAAGTACTGTGGGGAAGATGATTGTTTTTACTTGCAGTTGTTTTCCTTGCCTCCCTGTTGTTCTTTTTTTCAGTTCTGTAGAACAGGCTCAGAAAGTGGTACAAATCATATTATTTGTTAATGTGCCAGCCTGGTGAGCGGAGAATTTTTAGTGGTCTGCAAAGAGAACAAGCACAATTCCTGTTATTTGTTAATCACTTCTGTGTGCTTAACTTTCAAAGGCTGTTTTAAATATTTATCCTCTTTTTTCTCCAAGGATTTGTGTTTTCTTCTAAGAAGAAAATTAACTCTATCCCAGCCAAAACCGGGACAGTAATGTTTCATTCCTTCCTGAGCCCAAACCTGATGGGCATAGAGAAGACAACACTCACAAGGAACAGTGTAAGGTCTTCAACTTTCCATTTGAAATCTGGAAAAGAAATTCAAGGGCTCATCCATTATGATAAAGGAAAAATAAAACCACAAAACTAAAACACCCCCCACCACCACCACCACCAAAAAAAAAAAAAGAAATGTTTTTTTTTTTTTAAGTAAGCAGCTTCACATAAACTCACCTTTAGCATTTCTAAGATGAAGTGTCACTCCATGGCAAGTTGCAACTGATATCTGCAAGGGCATGGATCGGTCACAGAATAAGCCCTAGCTTGTCACAAACTTTTGGTAAACTAATAAATGGCCAGTCTCAACACATTGTACTGCATTTATCATGCAAGTCTACCAATAAATAGACAACCCAGCTTGCTTGGTTCTTACTCACCTCATATGTCTGCCCAGGAGGTGGGAAATGGCTCAATGAAATTACTACAGTCAGACTTCTACTCTTTTTTTTCCCCCTCCCTGATAGGAGACATGAACTGCTTGCGATATTGTCAAATTCTTTCAGTTTTCATGTGGTGTAAAGGACTATTAAGTGAGTCATTCTGCATAGATGAAGGAAGACAGAAAAGCCCTAGCAAGATCTGGGGTCCTGCTGGACCCCAAGTAGAAATCCCTGGATGGAGTATGATTGCAGTGGGATGTTTCTGTATGGGATGAATCACAAAAAAGCATTCAAATACCACAATGATTTTTTTGTTTTGTTTTGTTTTTAATTGAAAGCACTTCTTTCAGCTTGATAATGCTGAGGGTATAAATTGGTTACTCTTCCGTATGAAAACAACTTTGGTTATTCGTCATGATGTTCATGTGTCCTTAATTTCCCACAAGAGTTTTGTGTGGGATGGAAGTTTTCTTTTATCATTTGATAAGGCATTGTTTTAAAATGCCCATCACCCAATCAGGGAGGATAAGCCTAGTGACTGAAGTCAGCAATTACAAAATCTGTATACTGAATACCGAAAGGTTACAGCTTGCAAACAGCCATATGACAAGAAAATACTGTGTGATACTAATCACTAATCATAGCCTGCTTAAGAATGACATTTTCAGGAATCGAGATCAATCTGCCAATGATTCACTAGCTGTAGAAAGAACTAAATTCATAGCATGCATTATTTGAAGTGAGTGTTTTGATCAGTTCAGTATTAAAAGCTGATTCCCATTGGCTACAGAGGAAGGAAGCAATCAAAGTCACCTCTGTTTTTCACATTACTTGTTTTTCTCAGTTAAATACTGACATCAAAAGTTTGTCATACAAAGACAGAGCCTTGTCTCTATCCCTGTGTTACACACAGTGAAATGCCAGGCCCACTGAATTTTGTGACAAAATTCCCATTCATTTAGCCTCATGTCAAAGGATTGATTTTTATTGACACACTGGGGAGCAATTAATTATTTACCCATCAGCCTGAGAGAACATTTCAAAAGGATTTATTTAAGGTGCTGTTCTTTAAGACTCAGTTATCTTGAGGCATGAGATACCTTATACAGTTCACTCTGCTTAAATACCCTCCACTCAATTAGCTCATATTTTTATTCAAGAGAGGAGATGGATAGGTCTCTTCAGCTGGCAATACTTTCAGAGTGAGTCAGGCCAAAGGGAAGCTAATTACAGGGAAGAGAGAAAAACGTGGAAATTACTGTTTGCAGAGGGCACTGTAGAGAGGAAACTTTGCTGTGAGCAGTTCTCTCACATTACACATGCTAAAGCTGTACTCTTCTGACCATAAGATTAATGATGCCAAGCCAAACATTATACCCATGTCTCAGGGGTCACAAGCAAACTTCTTTTATCATGTGTTTCTCATTTTGCTGGCCACTAAGGTATTTACTGAGGAATTAGTATATACCCAGGTTTAAGTAGATTAAAATAGAAACATGCCACTGTTTACTGGATACATCTGCTCTCATTAGTATAACTTGTTGCTGTTGGCATGAAGCAGTTTAATTAAAATGACAGCATAGTTTTCTATGGAATCAGTGCCTGTTCCCAGTGGGGCTCCTCAGACAGATGTGAACAACTGGTGCCTGCTGCGGTGGCTGCAGAAAGAAGCCAGGGCTGCCCGCTCCCTGTCAGCCCTCCAGACAGTCCCTCCTGGAGAGGAGAAGGACAGAACAGTGTTTCCACTTCTGCTGGACCTTTTCTTTCTCTCTTTCTTTCTTTCTTTCTTTCTCTCTTTCTCTCTTTCTCTCTTTCTCTCTTTCTCTCTTTCTCTCTTTCTCTCTTTCTCTCTTTCTCTCTTTCTCTCTTTCTCTCTTTCTCTCTTTCTCTCTTTCTCTCTTTCTCTCTTTCTCTCTTTCTCTCTTTCTCTCTTTCTCTCTTTCTCTCTTTCTCTCTTTCTCTCTTTCTCTCTTTCTCTCTTTCTCTCTTTCTCTCTTTCTCTCTTTCTCTCTTTCTCTCTTTCTCTCTTTCTCTCTTTCTCTCTTTCTCTCTTTCTCTCTTTCTCTCTTTCTCTCTTTCTCTCTTTCTCTCTTTCTCTCTTTCTCTCTTTCTCTCTTTCTCTCTTTCTCTCTTTCTCTCTTTCTCTCTTTCTCTCTTTCTCTCTTTCTCTCTTTCTCTCTTTCTCTCTTTCTCTCTTTCTCTCTTTCTCTCTTTCTCTCTTTCTCTCTTTCTCTCTTTCTCTCTTTCTCTCTTTCTCTCTTTCTCTCTTTCTCTCTTTCTCTCTTTCTCTCTTTCTCTCTTTCTCTCTTTCTCTCTTTCTCTCTTTCTCTCTTTCTCTCTTTCTCTCTTTCTCTCTTTCTCTCTTTCTCTCTTTCTCTCTTTCTCTCTTTCTCTCTTTCTCTCTTTCTCTCTTTCTCTCTTTCTCTCTTTCTCTCTTTCTCTCTTTCTCTCTTTCTCTCTTTCTCTCTTTCTCTCTTTCTCTCTTTCTCTCTTTCTCTCTTTCTCTCTTTCTCTCTTTCTCTCTTTCTCTCTTTCTCTCTTTCTCTCTTTCTCTCTTTCTCTCTTTCTCTCTTTCTCTCTTTCTCTCTTTCTCTCTTTCTCTCTTTCTCTCTTTCTCTCTTTCTCTCTTTCTCTCTTTCTCTCTTTCTCTCTTTCTCTCTTTCTCTCTTTCTCTCTTTCTCTCTTTCTCTCTTTCTCTCTTTCTCTCTTTCTCTCTTTCTCTCTTTCTCTCTTTCTCTCTTTCTCTCTTTCTTTCTTTCTTTCTTTCTTTCTTTCCTTTCTTTCCTTTCTTTCCTTCCTAGCTATTCTTTATTTAGCTCAGTCGAACTCATTCCTACGAATGTTGTATGTTAGTGACTTAGGTGTAGGGGGCATTGGTTGGCGAGCAACTTAGAGCAGATAGAGGCCCAGGGATGGTGCAGGCACCAACTCCATAAGGAATAAAGCTGCATCTGCTAAATACTGAAGGAATGATGGAGGCACCATCTCCCCTCGTGCCCATGTGGCTGTCACAGAGCAGTTTCTCGGTACTGCTGTGCCCCAAAACTCAGATGGGTTCTAGAAAATCCTTTGATTCCTCGGAAGTTTCAAAAAAGTAAATTAACAGGGTCATTTGCCTTCTGTTCTTTGCATTTTGAGATGATCCTTGTCAAATGTATTTAGGGATTTTTTTCCTGCAATGGCATAGGTTAGAAATTAGGCTGGATCAGGAAACTACTCCGGCATGGGAAAAACGTGAAGGTTTTCAAAATACTTGCTCAAAGCACACTCACACTGAAGTCAAAACCTGGTGGCTAGGCCACTTTTCTGGTATTTTGAGCTGGGAACAGGACTTGGGGCATGCTCATCCTAACCTGTTTCCCTAGCCAGGAGCCAGTGTTTTCCTGTTTTCCATGGGCAATCCTCCACAGCACTGAAATATAAGCACCTGAATCACAGATGTGGTGTCCCAAAGCTTCCTGGGATAGTCATCAGAGAGAAAGGTTTCTTCAGGGAGTCATTGAAAGACCTTGAAGATCACCTTCCCAGCACCTTTTCTTGTTACTATTTTGCTAAATAATATAAATGCTTCATTTCAACAAGAGGATGACTCATTTTTCCAATGGCATGGGCGGTAGTGGAAGATCCAAGTCCTGCCATGTCTGCCTGAACACGTAACTTCTCTCTCTCAGCTCCACCTTGGACTAGTCACTTGAGGAAATTACACTGTTTTGAAGGGAAAGATGCTGCCATCTCTTAACCGCTTTTGGTCAGGGAGAAAATCAGCCACCTACTCCTCACCCAGCAAGTGGAGCAGTGTGGTTAAAGCATTTAATAATACAAGGCTTGTGGTGAAATGTGGGACCTCTGCTTTCTGTTCCTTCTGAGGCAAAAAGCACAATTATGTAGTTGAGTGTTTTCAGAGGTGGTTTCAGAAAAGTGCCTGCCCAGCCCACTCACCGGGGTGGGTGTCAGCAGAGGTCTGGAGCCCTGTGCTATGCAAACACACAGGGATGCAGCTCTTCTCCCAGAGGACTGTAGTGCACATCTGGGAGAGGGAAACTTTCTGTTTCATGGGGCCTAAACAGCTGTTGAAGCACTTTTGGCTGTCTGGCCATCAAAGCACAGTACAGGTGGACCTAGAAAGAGCAGAAAATGTCCTGGTGCTGATGAGCCATATGAAGCACTGGGGCTGAAGGTGCCTCCTCTCCCATCTAAATAGCCAAAAGCAAGAAAACAGGTGTTGACAGGCTTATGAACTCCTGTTTGGAGTCTCGTGGTAGGCCAGTGGCAGACCTGGAGTTAAAACCATCAGCCACTGATGGTCTCACAGGTCCAGAGGCCATGGGATGGAGCTGCCCCTCACTTGCTGGTTCTAACCAATGGTGTGTCTTAGCTGCTTTTAGTTTCTGAGTAGCTCCCCACTACCTCCTCCTTGGTTGGCAGCAAGGAAAAGCAGTGAATGGGAGCCAGAGAGTCTGCAATGAGGATGTGTTTGTGTTTCCACGTATAAATGTAATAAAAGGAAAATGCTACATAAGTTCACTTGCTGACTGTTTTGCTCCAGTGGCATGGCCCAAGAACAATCACCCAAACTCATCCACGCGTGAAAATTGGAATATTGGAAAAGGCTCCTGTGTTTGCTATTAGTCATATTTCTTTATAACAACTTTCCTCTGTAAGTGGATACAGAAATAACTCTTCGGATTATGGATTGGAGCAGGGAGCTGTATTTGTTTAGTGGTGTAGCTGCATTGATTGGCATCCCCGTGCTCAGGAGAAATGTTTTTAACCAGCCAGAACAACAAATACTGTTGAAAAACCTACATGGGTTACACTGACAGCATTCAAATGTAAAAGCAGCTAGGTGTTTCAGGAGCCAAAACATGATTATTTTTAAATGGCTGTGGTTAAGAATGGTTATTATTTATTGTTTGAACACAGCAGCACCTACTGGCTCCAGCCAGAAATCAGGACTTCACCATGGGAGGTGTAAAAAGGAGTAAAAAAAGAGGTTTTCACATCCCTGAGTGGTTTGAGTGTGGGCAGGGGCAACAGGCAGAGTGTTTGGACAGAAGCAGAACAAAGGAGGAGCAGGAGGGAATGGGAAGTCTGATCTGACTCCCCTGATTCCTCCAGTTGGGCTGGGCTGGCCGGCTGGTTTTGGGCAGACTGAGGAAGGAGCCTTACGGAGGGAAGGAAGCAGGTGATAATGTGTGGTGCATGTTCCTGAATGGAAGGAGAACGTGGAGAGGTGTCAGTGCCTCGGTGACGTGCTGCAGTTTGTAAGAGGGGAAGGGGAGGAGGACGTATGGGATGAAGTGGGGGAAAGGACTCACTGGTTAGCAGTACAGTAGGGGATAATCTTGGGCAGAGGTGGATGGAGAGTGGCAATGGTGTTTTCTCATCCAAATGTACTGAATTGGAGGGAAAAAACTGATTAGCTTTTTTCTTCCCTTTTTTTTTTTTTTTTTTTTTTTTTTTTGGTATTATTGGGAAGGTTTTTCCGGAAAAAACACCTTGGGAAAAGCTAAAGTTAGGCTGTTTGGCTTGGCATGCACCAAGCTGGAATGCTTGTGCCAATTTTACATCCTGCCTGCAGGATGCAGGATACCCTGGCAGCATCCTTTCCCACCCAGCCCTGTTGGCCAAAGGAACTCAGTGCAAGTGAGCATTGGTGTCCCTCCTCTTTCTTCCCCAGCCTCACTTCCCAAGATCCAGACCTCTGCCTCCCTGAAACCAGGGTTTGCAGGGATATGGGCTGTTGTGGAAGCAAGGGAAAAACTTCTTCCGTACTTTCTCCTGAACTTGGCTGCAACTCTTTCCATTCTCTGGAAAGCTGTTGACCATCTTCCCTTCCCATCAAGAATAACATTGAACCTTCCACAATAGTTTTGATAGTTTGATTTTTTCCTACAACAGAAAATGGAAATTGTCTACAAAAGTGATTTCCTTCCACAAATGTTTAGTTTTCTTCCATAAAAACACTTTTTGCTTAGAGCATCATTCTCATGGAAAATTTTGTGGCCTTAGCGTTGAAAGTGCAGAGAAGAAAATTATTTTTGCAGCAGTATTTCAAATATATATGGTCAGGAAGAGCTTTGTCTAGGCGAGGAATCAGGAAAAATGAAAAGTAGTTAAAGTCTGTATTCAATTCCATTTTAAGATCTCTCTTTTAGAGCTGCTTCCGTATTATGGTTCAGAAATGTCCAGGGAAGTTCTGTCATTTCTGGTTTCCATCTCAGACTAAAACTGAAACAAGCAAATAGTCTTATAAGAAACCTTGTTCTTACGAAGAGTTTTCCAATTTCCAATGTTTTTATCCTCATGAGGGTTAGATAAAACATGCAGATTTTTCCTTTTTTTAAACGGAAGCCAGACTCAAAAACCTGCAGAGGTTTCCCCGTCACTAATTATAGCATGTACGTGAAATAATTTGCTGTGAAGGTGAAGCGTAGTGTTAAATTAAAATCAGATGCATCAAGAACAACTCTCTCCTGCCTTGGCAAGTGCATGGGGTTGGTGCTCTGAAGAATAGGTTTTGTTTTGTCACACTATTTTCCTAAATTCATCCAGAAGGGTGCAAGTGAAGGAGGGTTGTGTGATTTTGGGGGGGAAAAAATCTAACTTGAGGGGAAAAAAAAAAAAAGTGATTTTCTGTTTCCTCATTTCATTTAATTCTCCCTGCACATACATCTGGGAAAGACATGCTATTTTTCCTCTCTCCTCAAGGAGAAATGCCAGGTCAGAACAGGTCTTATTACCCCACTGGTGGCAGACACAGTGTGGTGTTGGGCTTGACTGTGGTCCGGGGAGTGAAGGATGTGTGTGTGTGTGCACCGGGCTCATTCCTGCCACCCTGGCCAGCCCTCCGTGGGCAGCAGAAGGGGTGTCTTGGCTGCAGCAGTAGCCCCAACACTTTTCCCAGTTGGACATGTCATTCTTCCTCTGACCAAATGTGTTTTCCTCACAGGAACTGCAAGTGAAGGTCTGTGTTGCTGAGAGCTGGTAGAGATGGATGTTCCAGTGATGAAACACTCTGCTCCTCACTTGACAGCCAGCCTTGTTTTATTAAAAACCACACACTGCATGTGTGGTTTGCCTGAGGCAAAGCCCAGCATCAGTGCAGTGTGTCCACCCTGAAGCCAGCTGCTTGCAAATCAAGGTAGGCACCTTCTTCCCTGTCAGTTCCCAGAGAGCACAGACAATACTCCTGAGTTCCTTCTAAAACCCTGAGTGTTGTGTTTCTGTGCTGTGAGCTGGGCTGGCTGGTCCCTCGACCACCGTAAGCCATATAAAATTCATTATTGTACAACAACACACCTTCTTCAAAGTTATAGATGATGGTTTGCTGTCTTGGTGATTCTTTTTTAACTGTGCAAGGAGTGATTATTTAAGCTTTTATTTCTTAATGCTAAAAAGGCTTCCTGAGTAGCAATATCTGGTGGCTGTGAGTTTAAGCTAAACTCCCTGAAATTATAAATAAGAGTCTTTAAACACAGAAAAATCTTACAAATGAAAAGACTTTCCAACCCTCACTTTTTGAAAAATTGCCACTGGATGGGGTCAGGCAAGGTTCCTGAAGTGTTTGACCTGGAATAAACAAAAATAAAATTTTGGAAAGCTGAAGGTTTTGTACTTTTA
Source organism: Oxyruncus cristatus (assembly GCA_013399855.1). Lineage (NCBI taxonomy): Eukaryota > Metazoa > Chordata > Aves > Passeriformes > Cotingidae > Oxyruncus > Oxyruncus cristatus. The sequence goes on from VXAY01003412.1 coordinate 1,454,701, forward strand.
AAATCTGTGAATGTTACACAGAAAAAGCTGTCTGGGTTTTCTGTGTGCTACCAACAATACTAGCCCCTGAAAATGGCAAAAGAAATGACGTTCCCTTTGCTGAGTCTAAAAAAAAAATAAAAATCAAAAATCGTAATAGAAGTAGACCCAAATCAATTATTGTTAGGGTGGCAATTTAAAAAAAAAAAAAAAAAAAAAAAAGCAGAAAACACCATCAAACTGCAACCAAACGGATGCCTCCTTCCCCTGTACAATCTGTGAGCTAAATTCCCCTGAAATTGCCAAACATTTGATCCCAGTGACACAAATTATTGTGAGCTTGGAATGATATCAATTACTCTCCATTACTACCCAAGGGCTTTCTGCTCTGGCGGTTAATAAGCCAAATCCTAAGGTGCCCTTTACATTCGTGGGTAAGGTCAAAAGCAACTAAGGAATGGAGGATCTGTGGCAAAAGCTGCACAAGTGCAATATTGGTGGTGTGTCTTTTTGTTTTTTTTTTCTTTTTTGTAAATCAGAGTCACATTGCTCAAGCAGCGCTGGATTTGATCAGAAGACGGGCTCCCAGACTCAGAGGTCTATGGAAAACCAGTTTTCCCTTGTTCCCATCTGCACTGCAGAGCTGTAACTTGTGGCTGCAGCTTGTTGGGCTGGGGCGTGCATTTGGGGTCCAGCTAAAGGAAGTGGGTGCAGAGAGAAGCCAGATGACCCCACATCTTGTGAAACTCCTGAGATACTCTGCTACGAGACAGATAAATTATCACATACATTCTCATACATAGGTACCAACCATATTAAAAGCACATCCCCTGTCTCCGACCCCACCTTCAATTTCAGTTTAGCTCCATCATCGGACCGAGGTACTCTCTGTGCACCCGAATATAGAAATCTTGTCCTCAGTATGATGAGAGGAAGTCATCTCTCATTGTGACCAAACCTTCTCGAGCTTCCTCTTGCAAACCTCAGCGTTTTCTCCTAAACTCCCGATAATTTTTGCAAAATCCTTTTTGCAGTGTGGATTTCGACTTCTCACTGAAAACTGGAGTATCCAGAGATGGTATCTGGTGTCAGCAAAGTTGACTGTGTCATACATACTTGTCCTGAGGAAGGCAGCATCAAGTTTCTCTATGACCGGACTTATTTTCCATAAACTCATCTTGATTGCATTAATTATGCTGCTATCTGTTAATTATTTCCTGATTTTCTCCCACACCAGATTTTGTGTGCAGTCGATTCCAGATGAACCAGCTGATAGTTATGCAAAGTTTTTTCGGTGACCTCTTTCTACAGCTCTACAATAGCATCTCCCAGGCCTTGTGACTCCTCTAATTTTCGAGGAGCTGCTATAAATTGAGGTCAGTGGCTCACAAAGCTGCTCTGCAAATTTTCTTAGAAAGCAGTGATCTGCATTATCTTGGTCTGCAGACAAGTTTGGGAAAATTAAGTCTTCATCTATAAACTGCTCCACATGGGGCTCCCTGCGACAAGCTTCAGCTACCTGAAAGCCAACATCTAGCAAGAACTGGTCAGACGGGCTATTTACAAAGTCAGAGGAGAGAAGGAAACATTGCCAGAGGTGGTTCCTGCCATCCCAGGGGAGCAGAGGCCTCTGCAAGTGCCCATCTCTCCCTGTGGATGAAAGAAAAAGTCCAGTTCACTCAGAGGATGTGGTGGCTTTTTGAATTACTTTTACGTGTGAGGTAGGTTGTGCCCTGACCTTGTGCTCCCCATCGTGTAAACTGCTCCCAGAGGATTTGTGATTCCCACCTTGTGACCAAGACAGTTGCCAAATCAAGACCTTTTCTTGGAGATTTCTTTCTCAGATATGCTCTTAATATATCACCATGTCTTGCCAGATACCTGTAGCTCTCCTCACTGGTGTTAACACCTTCCAGCACTGATTTTAGTCCCTGTAAAGTCAGATTTTGCTTCATCACCATTTTTCTGTATTTCTTTTTATAAACCCATTTTGCTTAAAACCCTTTTCATCTTGTAAAGGCTTCTGTATAAGTTTCTGCCTGGCAGCACACCCACAAGTGCCTAGACAGAGGTGTGTTTGAGTGTTCTGGAGTTGTCCAATTTAAGAAACAACAGAAAACAGTTATTCTCAGCACATTTTCTATGAGCAGAATATTGTTCCCCTGTAAATAACCACACTAAGCAGGCCATGCCGTGGTCAGATGAGGTCTCCCTTGCCCATCTCAGCCCGTTGTTACCAGTCCCAAAGGAAGTTTTCCAGAGAAAGTGGCCTTTTGTCTCCTCCCAGACTGGGTATTTTGCATAATCTGGTTAAATAAAATGAATACACACACTGACAAAGAATTGTGGGGGAAAATGGTATTATAAGTAATGCTGAGTGGTCCATCTAATCTGACAACAATATAATAAAATCATTTATTTGTGTACACTGGAACAACTCCTTGGGACTGTGGTCTATTCCTGTTTCCCAACAACACTGTCATTAAAACAATGGGCACTGTAATTACTGTGATAAAAAGGCATTATTGCTTCAGTTCTTCATCTGGCCCATGTGCAGAAGGAAGAGGTTTTCTTTATAATCTCCCTGCAGAAGGAGCACAGGGACCAGAAGGCTCCTTCTCCCACTGGCTCTGCTTGTACAAAAGATTTCTCCACACCGGAGACTGCAGTGTGAGAGCCTTTGTCTTAAATGAAAGGGCATAATACAGGCCTTCTGCCAGCGCTGGCTACAAATGAAAGCAGAGCCTTTATGTACCAGCTAACTGCTGAACTGCAGACAATACTGTAAAATCTGTACTCCTCGATTACCTCAGCTGCCTTCGCATTGCTGCAGTGCTGCTGAGCCTTAAAAAGAGGAGGGCTGCAGGCGCCAGGCTGGAGCTTCACAAGGTCCATGTCAGTAGGAGAGCAGAAAACCTGCTTGCCCAGCACAGCCACCCCGGTGAGAACGAGGAGAGTGGGTCAGGAGGGAGATATGATTAATACCTCGAAAACAGTAGCTCCAGCTATTTCTGCAGCCGGGCCAATTCGCTCTGGCAAACTGCATCTTAGCTTCTCTTCAGTCCGGTTTCTTTTAAAAGCTGCTAGTTTGGCAGATTGCTCGTTTGCTGTGAGCTTGCTGCCCAGCTCCTGTAATACCAGAGTCTGCAGGAAATAGCCTAGAGGTGAGTGTTTTTCCACTGGCCTTCATGAAAAACTCTTTTGAGTGAGTCCAAGACCTCATAGGAGATCTGTGAACACGGCCTGGAGAGCCAAAATGCCAGCCAGTTTTTGTCAGTGCCTCTCTCTGCCTTCACTGGAGCTGCATCACCTGCCACCCCTGAGAAGCTGGGCTGCAGCCCTTTGCGTGCTTCAAAGTGCTCAAGTGGTGGCTTAAATCCTTCAGGCTGGTTAAATGGGGACAGTCTGGCTGCTGCAATTCCAGCTTCCATAAAGGCCCTGCCTTAGGGCTCTGATGTGGAGAAGTACTGACTCGGTTAGGGACACAGGGAACTGCTCTGCCTGGCTGCAGTTAGAATCCTAGGATTGTTAAGGGTGGAAAAGACCTCTAAGATCATCAAGTCCAACCGTTAAGCCAGGACTACGTTGTCACGGAAGGCACGCCAGCGGCAAAATAGGCTGGCAACAAAATCCTCCCCGGCTGTCTGATGTGAGTGACTACAGGCCATGGTGGGGCATTCATGTCTCCATCTGATGAGAATTGCAGAAGAATATCAATAAGCTGCTGAGACGACCACTGCTATTGCCAACACCCTCTTTTACAAAAATGTTTACCCCACTGCAAGCATAACTGAAGTAAATTGAATGTGTCAGGCTGAGTAGAAACACCTACCCCCTCTCCAGAGCTGCTCTCCCCTCTTTTGACAAGGTACAAACAGAAAACCCGTTCACATGTGAGTGGAGAGTACCAAACATTGCATCAAAAAGCAGGAGCCATCCTGTTACAATCTGCTGCTTGTCAGGATTTGACAGCGTTGTGAAATATAAATGATGTCTGCGATAGCAACGCCTGCCTCAGTCACCGGTAAACAACTCCCCTCATTAAAGAGATGCTTTAGAAATGACAGCACCAAATTATGTTAATATTTATATGAAGTGCTCTTCAGCCAGAGATCCTAAAATGAGGTTTGGCATTCATTTGCCAAAAAACATTTCTTTGCAAGCAGAGGCAAGTGGCCTCGCAGCTGAAAAACTGATGCCATCAAACAGGCTCCAATTGGTATGAAAATGGAGCTGTTTGGATGTATGAGAAAGGACTGTGAAGGAGGAGGTGAACTTTTCCTAAAGCTGATTTTTTTCTTTAGAATATCATCTGTAACCTTTTTAGCCTCACAGATTGTCCTCAGTTCTGAGTTTGTTCAATGCCTAATTCAATATCCTTAGCAACGACAGTAACTCATAGGTCCAATCCTGCAATACAATCTCGCTAATGGTTATAAATGGCTAGATCTCAAATGTGCTTGATCTGAAACTATGTTCTACTGTTCAGTGCCCTCTGCAACCTTGTTAAAAGAACAGATTCAGAAAGAGCCCTTGGGAAAGAGCCCTGAGTCATCCTGCTTCCCTCCTTAGAATTTGGATTTTCCTTGGAGACTTTTCAGTTAGGTTTTTGCCTTGATTTTGCTTATCTCTCAGATTTAGTGAGATTAGAGGCCAAGACAGAATGGCTGCAATGAAATCATTACAGATTCCACCTGCATCGGGCTCTGAGTCAGAGAGAAATTAACAGAATAATATAGGCTGCATGTAATTCTCAAGTGAGAGATCACTGGGATCAGTCCTTGTCAGAAATATCACTAGTAAGAACAGGCTATAAGCAGTGACAGATAATATTTCATAAGATTCCCAGGTTTCTTTTTTGGGGGATGAAAATATTTGATCCTCTTCTTGTCAGCAGGCTTGCTCTGAGCTTCTTTTATAGCAACATTCTCCACTTAAGGTTCAGTTTCGCTCACACTGTCTGCTCCTACCCTTCAAAAAGGATCTGGGCTCCTCTTCTTCAGAGCTCTGGCTGTACCTGCCCTTGCACAGGAGCTGCACAGCAGTGAGACCCTCCACCCATCACCCTCTGTAAGGGGATCCAATGCAGAAAACTCTTCTGTGTCTTTAACGTGGCAGTGAAAGTTATTTTTGCTGTGGACAGATCCTGTCTGTCCCAGATGTCACATTTTCATTACATTGGTCAGTTTTTCATTTTCTGAAGATTTTTATCACAGTTTAACCAGTTGGTTAAGTTCTTACAGAAGGTGATATTTTCTCCTCTTCCTTTTAATTTTACCTCTCCGACTCCCATCTGATGTCCCATATAGCTGGCTGCAGCCATGTTAATACAGTTTAAAAAAAAAAAAAGGCAATAATTTCTCCTGCTGGATCTGAAAACACACATAGACTCTCCTCGACCCTTTCAAATTGGACGTATGAGTTCGTAGAATAACTTCATACAAATTCTGTCTGTCTCCCAGTTTTGTACACATCAGGGAAAAAACACTGGTTTTAAGAAAACACAAATATTTCAAATAGCCCAGCATTCATATTTACAAGCATAGTGTATGGATGCCAAGTGTAGGAGTAATCATGGTGTTATACAGCAAAAGAAGACACTGATTGATTCCATGACCACCAGAGCCTGATACGTGATGCAGTTACTCCCCCTTTAAGTTTCCCTTTGGAAATGTTTGGTTATTATCATGCCCAAGAGTTTTGAAGAGCTACACATATTATTTCTATCAGTGGTAGCTGTTCGTATGCGTTACATATCTTTCAATTTTTAAAGAGTTTGGTCTCCATCAACCCGCTGATGAGACAAAATTATTTCCTTTGCAGTGGCATAGAGTTAAGTAAGACTTTCACCCTGACAGAGACTTTTGACTTACTCCATATAACATCCGTGTCTGTTCTGACAGATGGAGACCACACACTGCCCTTTCTGTGTTACAGTTGGTATCTTCAGCAAGCACTGAGTGGGTGAATAACTTGGTTCACACTGGGGCAAGGCTTGAATATGGAGGAAATGTGTATTTAAGGACATTGTCACTCCCAGGTTGAGATTTTCAGGGTTGATTTCCACCCACAGGAGTTGTGCAAGTGTCCCGTCAGCTTTTTTAGGCAGAGGAGACAAAGACGCGCCTCTCGGAGGAATATCCGCGACGAAAGACATTATTTCTGCACACCTGCACAACCTGCATTATACAACTGCCTTTACTTTTAACCCTGACATTTTGTTGGCACCAGGAGAGGCTGCAGGTTAACCACTGACCTGTGGGCATTCCCCACGGGTCACCGGCAGTCTGTTTGCCTTCAGGGTATGGAGCAGTGAGAGGGTGCTCTGCAACACAGCTCTGAGTCAGCCCCACAGCCAGAAAGGCAAGTTTGGAAGGGATTTCATCGCCTGCCTACACTGGCCAGGCTGTCCTTGGTTTGTCACAGGCTGGGAAGGAGGGTGCCCACATCTTCAGCATCCACCCACAAGCTTGTAATGCATCCCCTTTGGGTTTGCATTTCTTGCAGAGTGAACCACCTCTGGGTGTTTGAAAACCAGTGGGATTGTGTTAGACACCACCACAAATAAGTAACAACTATTGCTACATGGATTGTGATGATGGATTGTATTCCTCGGGCGTAGGATTGCTTGGTTTGGTTGGTGTTCATGATTCCCCACCTTTCCAGCTCTGCTCTCAGAATTAATGAGATGTAATTAGGACTGTAGAGTCAGTACAATTATTCTGGTCTTTTTGCAATTGGCATGTTTTCTAATAAGCTTTTTTTTTTTTTTTTTAAACTTACTTGGTTTGAAAACAAACACAGAATCCTGATACATTTAATCTGACAAGGAAGCCACAGCTGTCAAGAACTGTACTAAGGTGTGAATGAAAAGCTTATGCTGACAGAGGAATCTGGACTCATAGTTCTGATTTCCTTGGGCAGGTTCAACCAGAGCCTGCTGACAACAGTTAGATGTTACACAAGAGCACAACTCCTTGCCAGGTTGCTTTTCTTAACACTGTGTGGTTGTTCTTTCCTTTCATCTGCCCTTAAGATGAGGGAAACAGCCATCCAGAAGAAAGATGGTGACAGAAAATCCTGCCTGCTTGAGTCAAGGAAGCTTCCTCTGTAGAAATGCAGGACTAGTAGGGCTGGGATAACATTAAGTGAAGTTCCCAGGGAAAGATTCCGGACATTATCCATTGCAAAGCCTGTTGAAAGCTTTATTAAGCCAAAATAAAAGGTATAATTTACAATGTCTTTCTTGCAACAGCTTCTTTAAATTACTTCATGTTGATCAGTTCATGCTAACAACTGGGGTTTGACCCAGTATGAAGTGGAAGATAATTACCTTGTTTAGGAAAAGACTGCAGCAGAGCACTTGATAAGTTGTGAGCTTGAAAGTGATACAGTTTTAACAATAGTGAAGCTCCCTCTTGACTCTGTGGAGTAGATGGAAGATGAAGTGCTGTGTGTCATAGAGGAAGCCATAAATTCCAGGCTTACTCTGCAATTCCGCACTGCTGATCTTATTATGGAGGAATGGGAATCAGTCTGCCCCTCTTGATTTGAAAGCCCTTGGTGTTTATCTTGTGTCTGTGGATGAAATCCAAGCCAGACTTTCAGTGTCAGCGGTTGCAAGTGATATGGACTGAAACTCAAGCTTGGTGCTTACCAAAAGCACCTCAGAGCCCTACGTTTTGGAAATCACAGAAGCAGAAGGTGGAGGTTCGTCATGTTATCCTACAAGCAGTGGGGACTGCCCATAGGAGGTAGCTGCCATTTCCCAGTTTCGGAGCACACATTCAGACAGGCTGAGAGACTTGGGGTTGTTCAGCCTGGAGAAGAGAAGGCTTTGGGGAGACCTCACAGCAGTACCTGAAGTGGCTACAAGAGAGCTGGAGAGGGACTTTCTACAAGGCATGTAGTGATAACACAAGGGATAATGGCTTCAAACTGACAGAGAATGGGTTTAGATAGGATGTTGGGAAGAAAATACTGACTCTGAGAGTGGTGAGGCAACTGGCACACGTTGCCCAGGGAAGCTGTGGATGCCCCATCCCTGGAAGTGTTCAAGGTCAGGTTTGATGAGGCTTTGAGCAACCTGGTCCAGTGGAAGGTGTCTTTTCCCATGACAGGGGGGTTGGAACTTGGTGATCTGTAAGGCCCCTTCCAGCCCAAATCATTCTGTGGCTCTTTGAAGGGGCAATGCAAACACACACCTGTGGGTATGCTTACCTGCGGGTGAGGGTCAGAAAGTCACTAGTGCTTCACACAGCTTGAAGCCTGGGATGGCAAAAACTGGAAAGACCTGTAAAAATGGGAAGGTGGGAGAACTGTCAAGCCCTTAGTTGAACCCCAGCTTGCTGTGATGTGGCAAAAAAATTTTTCTTCAGCTGCCCACACTGCAATCTCTGTCGAACAGAGCAAATGTGGGTATTCTGGCTGGATTGTTACATCTGTGTTACAGTAATACTCATGTATATTTTTAAAATACCCAAATATTGTTTATAGACATCACAGAAAATAACAAATATATGTAACATTAACTCTACAACAGACTTCTAATACACCAGCAATTGAGTGTATAAAAATAGTCACACTCTTATCATTGCTTCTTTAAAATAACATTATTTTTTCAACAAAGCCCAATTAAACCAACAAGAATTCCACCAAGAATAGGAAGTTCTCTGTCCTCAGACAGCTAATACATCTTGCTTAGTCTTTTGAGAGCCCTAAAAGCAAAATTTAGTAGTTTGTTTTCAACAACCCTCTTCTACAAGAGAGACAAAGAATAATTTATTTTTGATTCATAGGAGAAGTGGCTAAGCAAGGGATCACCAGCTGGTATTTTGATTACTATCTTCATGGAATATCTTATGGACTGTAATTAAGCAAGCCATCTCACATGTCTATAAAGTTTAGGGTTCAGTGGTGGAACCTTTTGCCTGTGGATAGAGTTGGATCAAGCACATATCAAAGACGGTTATGTGTGTAATAATTCTAACCAGAATTCTTACAGCCAGGTAAGGTTTGAAATGTGTTCAAGGTAGGGATTTGAGATGAATCCATGCATTTAGATTCTGCTTAGTGTTGTTTTACAGAAATACACAGCAAAGCTTAACTAACTGTAGTCACTGGTAACAGTAAGTCACTGGAACAAATACTGCACTCGTAGAGGTGCTGCAGTTCTGGTCAGAACTGGGGAGGAGAGGCTCTGGGGTGAAAAGGTTTAATGACTCTTCTGAAGCTTACTGGGGATCCAAGGTGCACAGGAAAGATGAGGAGCTTTGCTTGAGCAGAGAGAGGGCAGGACCAAGCAGGATGTCTCAGGGGAAGCTGCCCTTACTGGGCCAAAGCTGATGGGCACGGATGGTGTGGTGATGAGTAAGTCCTCAGTTCCCACCAGGACTCCTTTCACTTCCTTTCTTCCTTCCTTCCTTCCTTCCTGCCTTCCTCCCTCCCTCCATCCCTCTCTCTCTCCCTTCCTTCCTTCCTTCCTTCTTTCCTTCTTTCCTTCCTTCCTTCCTTCCTTCCTCCCTTCCTCCATCCATCCCTCTCTCCCTTCCTTTCTTCCTTCCTTTTTTCCTGTGTCACATTTTGCCACTGTCTTTTCCCTCTTTCCCTCCTCTGTCCCCTCCTTCCTCAATAGTGCATGTTGCACATCAATACTATAAAAAAAACCCAAATTAATCTCAGTGCATCACAGACAGCTTGTCTTAAGTGTCACAGCTATCTGGGATTTTGACGCATAGTGAAATGAAGATCACATGATCTTTCTTTAGCCTTTTTTTTACGGTCTGGACAACCTTGTCACAATGTTCAGTTGCATTAAATCAGTACATTTGGACTATCACCATAAATAAGATGCACGATACATGTCAAAACAAGTCCTTACGTAATACAGATCTCTGTGGTTTCATTTACTAGTAACACCCTTCATAAGTCATAACAGGGAACCAAGCAATCTCTGTGATATGGAAATTTCTTCTCAAGTGCATAAATTACGTCTTAATGCTTCAATTGCTTGAAAAGTGGGACAGCCCCACAGGTCACCATTTCCATTCCAGTGATAAGATTTGCAAATATTAACAGTGATTTCTCTTTTATGGGCAGGATTGACTTTACAGGTGTCATGGTTTAACCACAGTTGGCAACTAAGCCTCACTCAGCTTCTCGCTCACCCCCACCCCCATAGTGGGATGGGGGAGAGAACCAGAAGAGTAAAAGTGACAAGTAAAAGTGATTCTTGGGTCGAGATTAAGTTGAATGGGACAGAAAATGAAGAAAATAATAATAGTGATAACAATAATGGCAAAAGAATTGAATATACAATGTTGCTCAGCACTCACTGACCAGTGCCCAGCCATTTCCCAACCAGCGGCCTCCAGCCAGCTTTGCCCCTGGTTTATGGACTGAACATGACATCATATGATATGGAATATCTCTTTGGTCTGTTAGGATCAGCTGTCCTGGCTGTGTCCCCTCCCATCTTCTTGTGCCCCTCCAACTTTTTCACTGGTAGGGCATGAGAAGCTGAAAAATCCTTGACTCAGTGTAAGCACCACTCAAAACCAACTAAAACAGCTGTGTGTTTTCAGCATTCTCAAGCTAAATCCACAACATCACACCATACCAACTGCTAGGAAGAAAATGAACTCCCTCCCAGCTAAAAACAGAACGACAAGACAGGAGGGCTTCAGTTTAGTTGCACATGGGGAAAGAAAAGCCTTAAACCTAATAAATTAACAAAATCAAGTAATGACAGCAGCTTTACTTAGTTTTTAGGGATTTTATAGAGTTTTCCAATTCTGAAAGGATAAGTCACATGCTCAGCTTCAGCATCTGGCCTTTGGGCCTGCATCTCCAGCCCAAACCCCACAACAGGGATAAGAGCCACACGGACTCACTCACACAGGGGAAGAGACACTGCACTGGGACTCTCTTCCATCTGTGCCACAAGTTTGCCATGTGCTCTCTGACCAGCTGCCTCTCCTAAAACCTACGGACATGTCCTTGGCTGTGAGCTGCCTTTGCTTTTGAAACTCAGCTCTCAAACAGACTCTGGGTGTTTTCACAATTGATTTGCCCTGGAATTGCAGTTGTTCAGTGTGTCTCACCACTGAGACAAGTGTAGTTCATCAGGAAGATCTCTGAAACTCCAAAAATACGTGCAGATTTGCTTTGCTGTACTCATTTCTCCTTGTCTGAGCACTAAAGACACATTCAGGCTGCCTCCTAAAGTCATACAAATAACAGTCATTGAAATGGAAAGCAGCAAAATTATGAATATTGTATAATGCAATGTTAAATTACAAATAAATAAAACATCTGGGGCCAGATGTTGCTGTTGGATTCCTGTGTGGAACTGCCATTCCTTTCAGCAACATTATGTGTGCACTTCTGAGAGCGGAGTTTGGCACTTGATGTAGAAAAGCAGTGTTTTTAATGCAATATTAATGGAGGATGATTTCTCCACTAAAAACAAGGTAACTTGGTAGATGGAGATATTAACATATTTTAGAAAAACACTTAAGGGTGTTTCTAGAACAACCTTTCATAACAGTGGGGTTGGGGTTTTTTTTGTTTGGTTTTTTTTTTTGTTTTTTTTTTTTTTAAAGGTTAAAAGGACAGAAACAAGAGTGAAAGAAGTTGGAGAAACCTCTACAGAGCACATATGGTGAAATAGGAAACAGACAGTATAAGAAATTTACTTGAAGCAAGCCTGATGTTCTAACGTCACTCAAGAGTTTTAAAAAATAGAAGAATAGTGAAAATACATGTAGGAAGAGAAAGACATCTCAAAATGTCCAGTCTCAGGTGGACTTGTCAATTGCTTAACTCCCATCTTCCTTTTCAGAAGTCTGTTGAGTCTTTCACCAATGCAGAATTTTACTAATACCCACGGGGCAGTTACAGGAGAGAAATGGCCATTTAATCACAGGAAAACACCCCAAACCCTTCAGTGGTTTGCATTGCTTGGTTGTGGACAGCTTTGCAGAATTTGACCTTCAGTAGGATCTAGAAGGTGCTTTTACACCAGGGTTGACTTCTCCTTTGGTTCAAGTGTGATGCTTGGGGTTGCAGGTGCTGCTTTGTGGCCGTTTGTCATGTAGGTGTCAGTCCCTGCTCCGCTCCTGTTCCCCTGCGGTACCTGCCTGAGCTTGTTTGCCATGTGCTTTTCCGAGGTGGCAGAAAGCCTTTGATAGTGGTGGCTGTTTATTTTGAAATGTCCTCAAAGGAGTTAACCTTTCAAGACACACATCCCATTTTCCAGCCTGCACAGCTGGGTTGGCAGAGCACGGTGCATCCAGACTCAGCGCTGATGTCGAACCTGGTGGATGACTAGTGAGAGAAATTAAAGATCAGGCACTAATTCACTGCTTTCAGCACATATTTTTGAACATTTGATTAAGGTTCCCTTAGTCTCCAGGGATGGTCGTCCACGTGCTCCTGCCAATTCCCCATTTTCCATGACAGAGAAATGGGAAGTGCTGTGCCAAGGACCAGCTCCAGGCCATGGTCCCCTTCATGTTTAGTTTTGGGCGGGAATTATAACAACACGTTGGTAAAGGAAGGACTTTTGTATGGCAGCCCTGGTGAGATAGGCCCACTGTGTATCCCTTGCCATTAGATGTCCAGTCTGGAAAAAGAAGACTTGAGCACCATCCAGCCCTTGAGCTGTGCCATCTGGTACTCAGTAGTCCAGCCGGGGGAACCTGGCAGCTCCAGTCGTCTTGGCAGTTCCCATGTTTCTAAAGAAAGGCACAAGTGTGTGAAACTGTGTTATGAAAGCAACAGCATGCACCTGACCCTAGACAGCATCAGCAGCTTATGCCTTTGGAGAGGCATTGAAGGAAAGATGTGTAAAAGACATCTACCTTTGCTAAAAGTTACTTTTTGAAGCAAAACTCAAGCAATCAGTGACTAAGGGAAGAATACAGACTATTTTATTTGTTGGTGACAAAGAGAAAACTCACTTTTGACAGTGGTCTTGACATTTTACAGTCCTATTTTCCTGCTGCTGCTTACTCTTCTCTCTTCCTTGACCCATACCAGCCTATGTAAATTCAGTCCTCTGCCCAACATTATAGCTCCATAAAGTCCTTTAAAAAAGCTAAATGTTCTTGGCCTGTGGGTCTTAACTGAACTGAATCTACCTACAGGTGGCAATTTCCCAGGTCAGGCAAAAACCCTTCCCTTCCAAACAAACAAATCTTCAACCTAGAAGTCCTTTTCTGGCATAGGAGGCGCAGCACGTTTGCTATTTGCTAGTTTGCATTTCCTTGAACTGAAGGAAGAGATGAGAAAAAACCTCTGCTCAACAGTGTTTTGGTTGATGCTGTGTGAAATGACACGGCCAGCAACCCAGCCAGATGGGGCTGAGCACTGTGTCTGTGAAAATGTTCATAGGAGCAGTGAGCTCCTTCAGACAGACGCTTTCCATTAGACTAAACACAGGTATTCCTTTTAAAAGTGTGCAAGGAAATGGAGCTGCAGACCAAACCCAACAGTTAAGCACAGCTGTTCTGTCGCCTTGCTGTCCCCCACCCCCACTCCCAGTTATTTTTCCTTTCAAGGTGTGGGCTCAGTCAGGAAAATGGAAAAATGGTGGAGAAATTCTGTGTAAGTCTCATCCACACCCTGGATTTTATAAGGCAAGTTTGAAGTTTCTCTTCCAGTTTTGCTTATGCAAATGTTATCTACACAAAACCCAAGTGCTAAAACTGGAGGGGGAAAATTGGATATTCCACCTTTTGGGTGTAAAAAAATTGTGCCAGAACTTTTACAGGGCTTTTAAAATTGGTGTCTCTAAATAACACCTGCACTATACATTTTATATGCCAGTGTTTCAATTTATGAAGTTTTCTTTGGCTGTGGCTGTATGCTATCCTGGTTTTCATATCTGACAAGAACCCCTCTGCCACGTTTCTGGAGTTTTTGGACTTCAGGGTGTTAATAATGAACATCTTATGCTTGTTTCACTGCCCATGTCTGACAAGAACAGCACTGGCTTTTAAAAGCCCTTTATCTGAGCTGAGTGGAAAATGATGTTCTCATGCCATGGGGCTTTTCCTTGTCTTCAGTATTGCCTCTTTCTATGCAGAAATAAAATGTATATTAGGTTTGTGACAGATTGGGGTGCCACGACACAGTTTTGGTCTTTGGTGACATCCACTCTTTCACACAGAATTAGTTGCCCAAAATGAGATGAAAAATGCCCTCTCCAGTGGGTGACTGGATGCTCTGGCCAGGCAGATGCAGCAGCCTGAGGTCCATGAGTCCATCTCTCTTTTTTTTTTTGGGTCTCTGTGCAAGAGCAGTGACTTTCCTGCAGCTCCGAGGCAATTCCCAACAGGTCTCTCACAAGTAATGAGCTCCTACCAAGAGAGTTTGTTTTCTTGAATCAGCATTTTCTGACTGGAAAGAAGAAATGGAAATCTCTTCTGCTCGTTATAAATGGACAGACTGACAGTCCCTGGGAGAGACTTTACCCATCACATTCAGTCCGGTGTGGGTCTAAGAAATACACAATAACCAACTGGCTTAGTGGAAAACTCCCCATATCTCAGCGTGGAGAAGAGCTAATACTTTTAAAACAATTGCATGTTTAAAAATACATGTTTCATTCATCTCCAGCAGCCTCATGCTTAACAGCATAGAGCTGTTCCAGCACCATAAAAAAGAGAAGGCTCCATTATCAGACACTGCAACACTTTCCCCTGGCTAGTCTAGAAAGAGAATCCCAAAATCACTGAAGTGCCCTGGGCAGACATTTTATAGCAGTACAGGCTATTTCATTGCTGGAAGCAGATCTATAATAGCCTTTTAAGCATCATTCAGCCTGAATTATCTGCTTAAGACATGTACATAAATCATGCTATATTACACAATATTTTTTCTTGCCCCCTTTCTCGAATTTTATTCCTCCGGCTCGAGTTCTAGAAAAGGAGCAAATTAGTTTTCCTTCAGTTACTGATCAAAGCTAGTGGAATGACTGTGTCAGGCCAGGAATTTTTGGCCCAGTTTATCATATTCAGAGGAGTGAAATTCTATCTAATGAAGTGGGAGAAGTGTTACAGAAAGAGAAGGTAGTAACTTACTTATTATCACACATTTTACCTTGCTTGATTTTATGTCATTTATCTGTGTATTCTCTACATTGTTGTAGTACTTGGATGATCCATTAATTGAGCCTCATACTCACACTTCCCTTCCGAGGGAGGCTCATGCCCCAATGATGGGCCATTAGGAGAAGGATTTTGACCCCCTTAAATCCTAATCCCAGCCCTAATTTCAAGGGCAGAAGACACAAACACAAGGAAAACTGGGTCTTGTTAGTTCTGCCCCACCAAGACCAATTTAATGTTCTCTGTTTTGGTGCTGCCTGAAGGATTTAGCCTCAGTACACTTGCTTGCTGGTGTCAGTTGGTCCGGGGGTTCTGTATGTCCCTGTATTGCTGCTAAGCCAAAGCAGGAGCCGTCTACATTCACATATACACAGTCAGAGCTGTCCAGATTTGGTGCAGGAAAGTCTGGTGGATCTATTCCTAGTTAATTGTGAAATATGAGGAGTGAAATATTGGGAAATTTTGGCAATGAGGCTAAGAGGCAGTGTAGCTCACAGCCCCATTCCCTCTAAAGCTGGTGACTGTCTGTAGGACCATGGTCCTACATTTTAGGAAAGCCATTTTAGGAAACAGGATGCTTCTTTTTAGTGGTAGAATGGAGTAGAGAAGAAGGGCATGTTTAGCTGAGCTGTGGCCTGACCATGAGCTAAGTGACTCACAACAGGCTAAATGTGTTCAAGTCCCCCACGAGGACCCTCGGAGCATGGACATGTCCATAATGGGTCTGTGGCTGAGAGCTGCCCATTGCCTGTTAGTGTGCTGACTACTGAATTAACCTTCATTGTTGCAGTCAGCACACCTGAAGCACGTTCAGGTGACTCCTCTGGAGCCTGAAGATCACTGGTGATGTCCTGCAGCATTAATGCTGGAGGGACATACTCGTCAGTGATTCGCCACCAACATTAACACTGGAGGGACACGCTCTTCAGCCATCCACCCCTTTCTTTTACATGTGAAGAGGGGCAGCTCCTGCTAGGAACAAGAAGACAAGTTTGTTTCCATAAATGCCCAGACTGCCAAGAAAAATACCAGCCAATCTGTAGTAGTGTTTGTGTGATGCTGACACATGCCCACGGGGAGCATGGCTGCCACCACCACCTCATTTCGCAGAGGCCATCGACAGCTGTCAGATGATAACAACTTTGGATAATTAGTGTCCTGAAGGGCTTGAACTGAGGGCTCAGAAATGAAAAACTGCATTAGAGAGCAGCTATTGCCTCCTCACCCCTCGAGACTGGTTGTGTATGTCGAGCTCAACAATAACATTAATAAAAGGTAAATCTAAGAAAAGCAATATAGCAGGCTAAATTGCCTTTGCTGTGTCTTGGGCTTACATTTCATTACAAATACCTTCTTACTCAGGGTATGGTCTTTTTAAGTCATTAAGGCAAGTCCTGAAGTCCTTTCTCAGTTTTCACTCATAGCTCGGATGCTTTCTCATTAACTTCTGTGGGTGACTTTTTGTCTGACTGAAAACTGAAAGGGGGTCTTGGGATTTGAACTGCTGGGAATTTTGCTTGAGTAAGCAGCAAGAAATGTGACCATGATAATAACCTTCTCTTTTTTACTTTTCCCCAATTTTTTCATGTTGCTTTTCTGACAGCTCTGAAAGAGTGGGAGGAAAGCCATTAGGACTCATTGCCTTTTTTGGTTTGTTTTGGAGGATTTGTGAGATATTTTTCTTTTGCATTTCTAAGCAGAAAGTAATTTCAACTGAAAAGCCATCACATTTCATTTGGAAAATATCAGTTAAAACTGGCCAGGGCATTTTTCAACTAAACCAGCATAAAGATATCAAGATAACTACCAAAATGTTTAGGTCAACAAAAACCTGGCCTTTAGTTTTGATTATAAAGGCCACAGAAGTTTTAACTGAATTTTTTGCCCTGTTTTAAATTAAAAGTTTGGCTAACTCATTCCCACAGAGACTGTGTTCAAACAGGGACATGTTTACATATCTACCTCTGATCATACAAGATATTGCTGGATTATGGGATGTGCTGGGTTTTCAGTCCCACAGAGTGGCGCGTCCTCATCACAATCCTGCCTCTCACCAGAAATGTGGACTACTTAGATAACAACAGCTTCACTCTTTTCCTGACCTCTGGAAAAAAAAACCACTCTGGTTTGGTTTTTTGTTGTTTCTTTTTTTAAAAAGGAGAAAGTGAGACCAAGGGCAAAACTGTATTTCAGCACTTCTGGACACTGTGGAGAGAGGCTGCCCCAGTTTTATTAACAGAGGGTGAAGTGTTGCATGGAAAAACTTCACCCTTAGAAAAAGTTTACTTCAGCCTACTTTGAATTTGGTTTAGAACTCACCAGAAGATTACTAGAAGTTAGCAAAACTGTGAACAGATTTATCTAAGATGAAATCAAGAGTGGACAGCTCCGGTTGTGGGTTATGCAGGTGTAGGGAAAGCAGTCAGCAGTTACAGGTGTCTGCGAGAGGAGATGCTCACCCAGGGCTGGCCACATTGCCTGGGGAGATGCAAAAAGGTGACAAAAAGCAGTTGCAGGGCGATAACAGCTTAAAACCAGCCTAGCCACCTCTGCAATTAGCATCTGAATATGCTGAACATTTCCTCTCTTTTACCTGTGGTTTTAACCTCAAACCTCTTTTATCCTATTTTGTGCCGCTGTGCAGCTGCTTCAGAACCTCCTTGCTCTGGCAACGGAGTTCAGAAGAAGCTGTGGCAGAAATGACCGGGCATCTTGAGAGTATACCCATGCCAATCTTCACAAAATAAGTCTTTTTTTCATACACCACACTGTAATAATGTGTAATAATGGACATCGGCCCTCGCTCAGCCTCATTTTATGACCCATAACTGAGTGAATAATTCATTCAGTGCCTAGAGAACTTGCGAGGAGACTTGTTTTACCACGGGGCCCTGGGGAATGAAAACAGCAATAAAGTTCCAGCTTTTAACCCATCCATTTACAAAGCTTCCTGATATTATTGCATCCATGATCAATTTAAATGAACTTGTTGGAGGTTTACTAGCAGCCTTCCTGTATTTCATGCCTCAGTACATATTTTTTCAGAGCATTTACAGCTTTACTTTTTGTTGGTTTGAAGGGAAGAGAGAATACCCAACCCCAAAGTCACACTTTTATTTAAAGCTTTAATTGTCTTAAAGAAGAGCCCTCCTGAAATCCAGCCCTTTTGGAGTCACTGATGTCATTTATTATCCAGTAAACTCTTTCAGGCTTTGGGACAGGTTAATACTCCTCAGTACCAGCATAATTTTTCTTAGGCTGTGTTACTGTGTTTATATGAGGATCTTCATTTTGCATTGGCAGCAGAATTTCTTTTCTGCTTCTGCAAATTACGGGGGGAAAAAAAAAAAAAAGCCTTCCTAAGCTGGATCGCTTTGCAGCTGTGAAAACCTATAATAACTTCAGTCGGATTACAACTACATCAAAGGTATTATATATCCCTGAGTAACATATTTACTGGGCTTTTCAACAGCTGTATAATTAGCTCTGGATGACTACTTTTTTCCTCCACATCTTTAAATATCCATATTTCAAATTCACAGAAATTCAAAGGGGAGGTGGTTTTCCCTTTCACAGAAGGTGCAGCCCACCAGATTTTTTCCTTAGCTTCCACCACCCGCCACCAACAGGAAAAAAAGGCCTCAGCTTCCCTCTCCCCTGGTAACCAGGCCCAAGGTATCCATCACCCCTTCTGGCTCACTGTGGCCGCCTGATTGATGAGGGAAGTGATTCAGGCAGGGGATGGGTATGGGCTCCTTTGTGGCGTCCCCCTCAAGAGGCAGCTTTGAGGCAGCAGCTGTCCCCAGAGTCAGTCGCAGCCCCCTCGCACAATAGGAGATGGCAGAAGGTGAGGAAAACGCTCGTGCCTCCACAAGGAGGAATAAAGGCTCCATATGTCCCGGGCCTCAACAGATGCTCCTGCGGGGTGACACCCTTCGCTGTCCCCTCCCTTCCACCTTCTCCTCGCAGCGCCTCCATCACCGGCACTGACAGCCCCTGTTGGCACTGACAGCCCCTATTCACAGCGGCATCCCCGTCACGGCCCACCAGCACGGCCGGAGCTTTTTGGGGAAGGGGTCGTGCACAGGGTTGGACCGGACAACGCGTGGTGCCAAAAAAACCCTCTCCCACTGCACACGTCCTCTGTCATTCCTTCGCAGAGGCTTTTGTTATACAATTACCATTATTCTGGGAACAGGAGGGAAAAGAGGCTTTAAACTTCTCTAGCTGGGTTTTATTTCCAGATTTTTTTTTTTTTTTTGCCCTATGATGAGTAGCAGAAGGCAGTGCTTGAGTGTTGATGTGAAGGGAAGTTTTTTTTCCCCTCCATGAGAATACATCACAAGCTGCTGGTTTATGTTGTGCTGATTGCTCATTCCCATGGCCAGGACATCAAGGGAAGGTGCGAGAAATGCTTTTGCATGGCCCCCGTAGAAATGCTGATTTCCTCTTTTAATTTTTTTTTTTTTTTTCCCGCAGCTGATGGAACTTTGAACTCTCTTTTCTCTTTAGAAAGATTTCCTAAGATGAGATTCTAGCCTGGAATTGTCTGTTCCCACTATTTCATTACAGCCCTGCTCTGTGTTGACTGGCTGGCTCTGATGTGGAGGGAAAGCCCAGCTGGCTGAGCACTTTCAGGACAAACAGCTAAGACAATTTACTATCTGATTTTATGAGAGGCATTTACACTTCGCAGCATTTTTTAAGCAGCAAGCCCTTAAGAAGCGTACTCTGAGCGTGGTACCTAGGAGAATTGCACACACATTTCCTGTCAGCAGCCAAAGAATAGTGTCTAACACCTGCTATGAAGAGCTTGAAATATATTCTTAAATGGCTTGATTGCTTTGCATTTCCCTTGAGATGAGATGAGACATTATGGTGCGGTTTCTTCTCCGCAAGGAGACCTACTGCAGATACTTCTCTAGTGAAGCTCCGGAGCAGCGTGGCTGAGCCAGTGTTCACTTGTGCTTATACTCACTGGAATTTGAGCCTGTGCTTAAAATCTAGCTTATGCTCAGAGGGACCCTCAACACCAGTAGCTGGGAGGCAGCAGACACAGGCCAAAGACAATTGAGGACGGGATCCTGCCCTGCAAGGGTTTAAAGAGCCAGTTGAGAGCAGGGATAAACACCAGTAGAGAAACCCCTCAGAGTGTCTTTGTTGTAAGCACACACTTGTGACTCCACAGTGTCTGTTCTTCCTCTGCATCATTCTGGGCAACACTTGGGAAGGCAGCAGAGACAGAGACATGTTTTGCAAGAGGAGTGAAAACATCTGCCTTGATTTCCTGGGTCAATCTGCTTTATCAGAGCAAACTACTTTTCCCATACAGGTGTGCTGCAGTGGCATCAGGATGAAACCTTCCCATCCTGTCCAGGTGAGAGACAGCATCCATCCAGGAATGGCTGAACACACCTTCCCCTGCATCCCACAGCCTCTGATGCTCCAGCCAAGGGGGTGACCTTGGCAGTGATCAACCAGTCATTGCATAGTAAATATTCAGCTCCCCAAACACCGAATGGATAAACCAGAGAGCCTTCTAGACAGCATTTCACAAGAGCTTAAGGCCCAGCCTCTTTAATGCACAGCAGGTGGGAAGGAGGGGTGCTGAGAGTGAGACACACCATTGTAGGGGACATTTTTATTTCAGCATCTTGAACAGGAGCACGTTGTCAGCCATTACCTTGCAGTCCTTGCACTCCTCTGTACCAGCTGTCATGGGTTCACCTGTTCTAAAAAACTGAACACTGAATTTTCCCTTCCCCCTGTCCCACTGTGTGGGAGGGATGTTTGAATGGGCGGGCTGGGTTTGCCTTGGGTATTTGACTGACACAAAAGAACTGGCCAGTAGATTGACATCCCAGGCTAGGGGCCTGGGGAGGGGCTAGGAGACTCTTTTCTTTGGTTTTTTTTTTTTTCCCTCTCCCAGAGGGGGGGGAACGAGGCACAGTTCGTGGTTGCGGGAACGGAGGGAAGGTGTGTGTTAGAAAAGTGGGGAGGCTGCTTTGTTCTCAGCCTGGCTGGTTTGTTTTTTTTTTTTTCCTCTGGCCCTGGCTTGCTGGCACCCTGTTTCTACCCCTTCACCCAGCTTCCCGGCCAGGTGGACCTGTTTGGACTTCATCAGAGAGGAAGTATTTGGGAAGAGAGTCACTTCTGTTTTTCCCTCCCCCGGCTCCCGTGTTTTTGGCAGCAGTTTTTGTGCACATCGGTGAAGAAAGGGGAAGTCTCACGGCCAGCAGCAGACACTGCGAGTCCCCTTTGGGAAGAACCCTTCTTTCTCCTCTTTCCCCTTCCTGGTGAGGGGGAGGGAAGGGCTCCATTTCAGCTCCCCCAGCACACCAAGGGGCCTCCACGTGGTGACCGCCAGAGCCCAACAGCGCCTCCTGTCGGCCACCCCCGAGCACTGCAGGCTCTGCACCTCCAGCGATCCAACAGCGCCCCCTGCTGACTGTGGTTAGAATTGCACCAAAAAGCGCAAACTGAACTGTTTACTTTTCATTGGAAGGGAGTTTTGGGTACAGGGTTACTCTTCGGTTGGGATTCTGTTTTGCGTTCTTTTGTTGTTCTGCCAATACACATATATCCTTTAATAAAGGGCTGTTATTTTCCCTTTCTCCGCACTTCCTCTATTGGAGCCTTTTAATTTCGGATTTACAATTGCTTAGAGGGAGGAGTTTTGGTCTTCCTTATAACTCATCCTCCTTAGCAAAACACTTCTGTCTCATTAAACTGAGACAACCAGCCGAGCCCACAACCCACCCATGCCATGGGCTGCTTTATAATGTTTTTAAAGGACACTGTGGTTTCATCTGAACTTGGTGGGAGCTGGAGCTTTCAGCCCCATAGAAATCACAGTGCAATCCAATATCAAATTTATATGAAAAGAAAAAAGCAGTGATTCTCTACCCCAGAACGTTTGTGTTTTCAGAAACCTGGATATATATTCTGTAAAGGAAAGAGGAACTATATTAGGTATGTGAATATTAATATTTATGGAATAAATCCTGAAATTTCAACTCTTCTTTGGTTGGGAATGTCTTGAAGCTTCTTCCATGGAGGATAATGTTTTTCTGCTAACAGGTAAAATGGTGGAAAAATCAGGACAGGCAAAAACTCATTTAGCATTTCAATTAACAGGGAAAAGGCCCTGGAATTTGAGTAGCAATTTTTTGTATCTTTCAATGAATATTTCAAAGCTTTCTCAAATAATGTAGTTTTCTTTGAACTTCAATTGCTGGAAGATGCCCAGGAATTTCACACAGATAAGTAGCCTTTCTCCTCACTGCTGCTCCTCTACCTGCAGGATGTGATTCCTCATCCCTGTTTCATGTTCCCGGTGCTTTTGTGTGGGCCCTTCCCTCCTTGCAAAGGCAACTGGGCCTGAGTGCTGCAGTGAGGTTGCTGGATGTGGTGCAAGTACCACTGACTGCAGCTTTAGTGCATGTCTTTTGCTCTTGCAGATTAAAAAACAGAACCAAAACTGTGAAAAAGGGTAAGTGTGGGGGTATGTTTATGGGACAGCTTCAGACATTTTCTAATTAATTTTTTAGTCTGTGCAAGAGTAGAAACTGATCCTTGCATATGCTTTTTGCAAAATGGAATTGAGCCAAAACGCTCTTACTTAGGGGTCCCTCCATCTAGAAACAACAGGAAAATCCATCCTCAGTTCTGTCAAAGTCTTCATGAGAGGGCTCTGTCAAACATGTGATGAGGACAAAACTGCACATTTCAGTTTTACCCACCCTTCCTGGTCAAATGCAGTAAATTTTACCGTCCTTGTGCCAAATTTCCTAGTTTTTAGAATGATAACACCATTTCATTTAATAAAAGTTTTCATTTAATTTAGTTTCAGTTTCCCTTCCCCTTCCCTTCCTTCCCCTTCCCCTTCCCCTTCCCCTTCCTCTTCCCCTTCCCTTTCCCCTTCCATCTCCCGACAGTAACATTCCCTACCCACCCAGATATTTATGCTACTCTAGAAATTCCGAAGTGCACGCCAGCAGAAACCTTTCCTATGTAAAATAAGGTGGGAAAAACCAGGCTGGGAACCAGCTCNTCCCCTTCCTCTTCCCCTTCCCTTTCCCCTTCCCCTTCCATCTCCCGACAGTAACATTCCCTACCCACCCAGATATTTATGCTACTCTAGAAATTCCGAAGTGCACGCCAGCAGAAACCTTTCCTATGTAAAATAAGGTGGGAAAAACCAGGCTGGGAACCAGCTCTGGATGACCACGGACTATCACCCTCACTGCCAGGCTTCTCTGACCACACCATGTGCTGTGTTCATGCCCATCATTCGCTCATTTCAGGGCTGGGCAGAGGGGATGTGGCTGACGTAATTCAACGCCCATGATTTGTGATTTACAGTCTGGATATACCTCCTCGCTGCCCCTAAGCCATCCCATTAAATGGCATAGAGGGGGGAGTTTCCTGGGTGGTGTGAAGCCAGCTGTGTCCCAGCAGAGCACAGCACTTGGCACAAGGAAACCAGTCCTCCCTCCTGGTGTTGGTAGTGTTGTGAACCTCAGAAGCTGCACAGAAGTGATGTCTGTAGTTAATACTGAAATATTAGGTGGATACATCTGTTTTAAAGGAAGGGTCTTATTTCAAGTGAATTAATGGTCAACTTCTCTGTTGTGGTTCGACAGGCAGGGGAGAGGAACAGGGCTGTCCCTTCCTGCATGTGACATCCTGTCCCCCGGAAAAGCACCTGTACATCAAAGCAGCCCTCACATGCTGAGCTGCTGGATCGTGCACATCTCCAGGGGCAGAGCTGGCTCCCTGCCTCGCTAACACCCCTGCCCGTGCTCCCCCGGCTGCTGCGCCCGCGGCCACGGCAGATCCTGTCCTCTCCTCTCTGCTGCCAAAGCAGCACGTGGAGTTTCTGCTCCGCACACCCCGCAGCAGATGTGCTGGAGCTAAGATGTGAGCGAGTGCTCAGCAGCCAGAATAACACCCAGAGGTGAATCTGAAAAGGACACACACTGGGCTGACTCTTCAGCTGACATGTGTTGGTGTAGCCCCACTGCCGGTCTGCAGGGTGATGCCACCCTGCAGCAGGTGAGGGAATGGCCCATCGTAATCCAATTTGGATAGGTTACCATCGAATGATAGAATAGTTTGAGTTGGAAGAGACTTTAAAGTTCATCTAGTTCCAAGCCCCTGCCATGGGCAGAGAACATTACACTAGACCATGTTGCTCAAAGCCCTGCCCGGCCTGGCCTTGAACACTTCTAGAGACTGGGCATCCACAGCTTCTCTGGGCAACCTGTTCCAGTGCCTCACCACCCTTGTAGTAAAGAATTTCTTCCTAATATCTAATCCAAACCTGTCCTCTCTCAGCTTAAAGCCATTATCCCTTGTTCTGTCTCTATGTATCCTTGTAAAAAGTCCCTCTCCAGCTCTCCTGCAGACCCTTCAGGGACTGGAAGGCGCCATAAGGTGTCCCCAGGAGACAGTATGTTACTGTGCCTCCCGTGACCGTGGTCCATACTGGAGTCCCTCAGTCACCCTGATTTCCATCAAGCGGTGTATTCACAGTAAGAAGCTCTCAGTTTTATCTTCTGTGCCACAGCAATATTTCCAGCTGCAGGCTTGTGTAGGGTGAGGCAGTGAGGCGGTCCCCAGTTATTTGCAGACTACTTCCCTTTTGATGGAAACATATTGCACCTCCCAGTAAGGGATTCGGTCCCATTATCCATGTGAAAGTATAAATGACCATACAGAAAGGTATGAATAACATGCAGTTAGCATGTCTGCAAGATGTTTAAGAAAAAGGGCATTGAGCTTTGGGTTGGAACCCCTACATAAAAACAGATTATAATATCGTGCAATCAATAAAAACCCCAAAACAACATCAACAAAACAGCTAGAGGAAATGAAAACAAATAAAAAAGTCCATATGGTGGTTTGTAATGGATCTGACAATGTAGTGGCTACTTCAGTAGCATAAACACACATTCCAGGATGCACTATGTTTTATATTGTACGTGTTAAAATATTTAGTAACTACATTGCTATAAACATTGTTTTGATCTCAAAGTGCACCATATTTTAAAGCCTGTTGTACTCCAGGAAGAATTATATTCTCCAGCCTCCTTAATAAAAGCCACAATCTATGATGCTCTTGATGTGCATAGACTACACAGTATGATGACATTCTTCAAGAGGTCTTTAATGAATTAATGCCTCTCCAAATGGTTTTAAGCTTACAAAAGAAGATGTGTACATGATCCTAAACCATTTGGAGCCATTTTATTCAGTGCCTATTGATTTTAGTGCCAGTAAACCTCCCTGCTGCCTGCCTCTGATGAGTATTACATTATATCCCACATAGCACACAATAGAATTTAGCGGCGCCAAATATGTAACTTCATCATAAAATCCAGAAGTCATTATGACATCAACTCTCCTTTTTCTTCCAAACTTTAGGTACCTGAGAATCAAACTTCTGAAGAAACTGGAGCTATTTCTCTGAAGTGAATTCAGAGATCTTACTCCTCCATCTTTCAACTAATCACTGGGGCTGAAAGTGGCTTAAAAATCAGAAACTGCAAAGTTGGTGGGTTTTTTTCCCTCACACTTCCTTTGTATGAACTCATTAGTTTACTACTGGCAATGACAGACAAGGCTGGTTGTCTCTGTGTGTGGTATGTGTTTTTAGTAAGAATTTCTCTGTCTTCTCCCCTCAAAACAAGTCAGGCAAGGTGCTCTGGTCAGCGGGGTCAGAAACAGCCCTAGGACCATGCATGGAAGTACATGCTCACTTGTAGTCCTCACATAGAGAGCACAGTGCACTGATGTCTTGACAATCTGAAATACTGTGCCTTGCACAAGGTCCTTGGGGGAATATTGGTGGCCACGATACTGCACTGATACTGCAGACATGTGATTCTGTGACCTGCTGCAGATACAGACCCAAAATATTCTGAGTTCCTAACACGGGGAATGGAAGATAAAATCAGTCAAGCCCAAGTGTCAGAGAAAGGAATCTTGGATGTTTTCATTTAATTTAGCTTCAGTTTGAATTCCCTTCCCTCCCTCTCCCGACAGTAACATTCCCTACCCACCCAGATATTTATGCTACTCTAGAACTTCCCCAGTGCACGCCAGCAGAAAACTTTTCCCTTCCCAGTTCTCCGGGAGTTGCTCCTAAAGGTGAGGATATGCTTCATTTCCTCCCTTAATGATGCTTCTTCTTCAGCTGTGTTTAAGCAGAAGAAGGATACAGCCACATCCAACACCCCCAAAATTGCTGCTATAAGGCTGGGGGTCTCCCAGCTCTGAAGAGTCACATGAGGCTCCCAGTGTGTCAGCCCTCATGGAAACAACTTTGATCATTTCCAGCAGTAAGAAGAGATAAAAGGAGGGATCTCAGGAACAGAAGCCACAGGCAAAGTAATTCCATACCAGGGGAATAGACATGGATGTAAGACCAGTGGAGGTAAGGGGTCTACGGCAAAATGGAATATTGCCCTCTTGATCTGGTCTCCTTATGTGGTACCTGACCAGGGAGGAGATCTGGGGTGAATTCACCAGCAAAAGAGCCTCTCAAGGGACAGGCTGATCTCTGTGGATGAGTTTCATCCCCACTCAGCAACCCAGGATGTAGGTGCAGAGGGGATTTGCCCACCCCTGCCTCGCTGGGCTCCTGCCTTACAGCTAAGTAATGCAAAGCTTAGAGAAGCTGGTGTAAGAGCCTTTCAGCAGGCAATTAAAAGCAGAATGTTTTCTGTAATATATAAACAAGCCCATTAAGCCTGACTTTAATGGAGCTGAGATTCTGTGATAAATTATTGAAAAGAAAGCTTAAAGTGAATTTCAAAGATTTTTTCCCCCCCTTAAAATGTATTTACAATGCTTCAGTACTTTATATAGCTTGAATGTTTAATCAATTGTCATTTAAAGAGAGCTCAATTCCTGGAGTTTTGTGATATATATGTGCTAAACAAGCCACTTGAATGTCAAAGCTACAGTGCAGCAGCTCTTGGGTTGAGACAGATTTGACATAGTTTGTAGTGGCTTGTATGTGGCAAAGGCTTGTTCTCCACATCTCTGCTGCTTTCTCTAGATTAAAGGGTTCTTGAACCATCTTGAGTTTCTCCTGCTGCAGCACATAGAGGATGATGAGATAGCAGGCCAGGCACTGGACAGGGACTTGCTAATTGCTTATCTGGTCCCCAGGCCCAGCCAGCAGCTGGCAAAAGATCTGGTTTTTTTATCAGCTCCGAGGCAAAATCCCAGCCCTGCTTTAACAAGACCATAGGAACAGGAATGCAGAACGAGTCAATGTATGAAAGGAGCAGCTGATGTTTATTGTGCACTGAACATACTTGTCAGGTGCCTTGTAGGTATTTTTCCAGGGCTGGCTGTGATTAAGGATGTCAGGGGTGATATGCTGTTCCCTTCTCAGCGAGCAAGCATTTATCTGGCTTCCACTAACATGAGGCCTGATGAGATGGGAATGTCCCTCAGTGCCTTTCAACACACACATTTAAAATGTCTTGTAAATTAGGTAAGACTTTGGACTTCCCATCGACTGTGCAGCTTCCGTTGCTGAGGCAGAACTGGCACTACCTCAGGGCCATGACTGGAGTTTCACTGCAGCCCTCACTATGCTCTTTAAAACACCCACGCCCTCCTCTTGGTCCTTATTACTCCCCCCTCTCCTATGCTCAGACCAGAAAGCCAGTGACCTCTGTTTTGCAGAGGAAAAGCTGGCTCTCTCTAAACCTCAGAGGTCAAGTGTGCCCTTAAGCCCTAGAAGCTTTTTTAATAGGAGATGTTTTGTGAAAGCTCTCACACGTGTTTTAAGGTGTTGAAGTGCTCTGGGACTTGGGGTATTCAGAAGCTTACTGATGCCCTCTCCCAGGCTTCAGCTCCTACCAAAACAGGACTCACTGGAGAACTTTCATAATTTCTTTACCTTGATGTGTTCTTTAAATGATTCTGTTTATGTGCTGCAGTGTTTCTGCTTCTTTCCTGCCTCTACAGGGGTGTTAGCAGCAATGACCTCCTCATGACTTAGTAGGGATCAAACTGGCACCAGAAAAGTTAATCAGGAAGAGATGCTCTCTGATGTGAACAGACTGGCACAGTGTTCTTCCTGCTCAGGAACACTGCAATAATCACCCAGATGGCTTTAAAATAATACACATAGATATTTAAAATTATAAAAACAAGCAAAGGAGGATACAAATAATTAGAAACTCATGGCAAAAGGGATTGAATCCTGCTCAGAGCAGCTGTGCTGGAAATGGTGCAGTGTAGTCCCGGCTTTGCACCACTGTGCATGAAATCACAGCTCGTTCCCTCAGAATCCCCTAATCATCGTTCCATTAACTCATATAACTGTGTGGGACTAGAGCAGATTTCTCAATAAAAATGATGGATAAGTAAATTGGGAGAAGCACTCTATCACTTAGCAGGTGTGAGAAGATTGACAGTCCCAGCACTACTGAGGGAGGATTGCATGTGCTGACTCAAGGGTGTTGCTGTGTGGAAACGCTTGTGTGTGGCTGGGAAAAAATCACTGTGGTTCTGTCATGAACGGGAAATGGTGATGCTGGAAGAGGTGGTGTTGGAACAGGATGCACGAGAGCAGCAAACACCCTGTGGGCAAACACTGCACAGCACTGCATGGGCATCAGCCATGTGAAGAAGGACAGGAGACTCCTGGCTGCTGGTTCTCCTCACTGTGACAGTACTCATGAAAGCTGGAAGTCAGGGAGCATTCAGCACTGCTGAGATGTGCCTGGGTGTGAAATCCCACATTGCTGTCCCCATGACAGCCCTCTTCTGGTCTCTTAGACTATTGGATGGAAACACCTTCCACAGCATGGCAAAAGCCACTTTGTGCATGAATTAGGGCCTTATTAATAAAGCAATTCTCATAAAAGTGACAGTGCCTTTGGTGCTCCTATGTCCCATGCTGCCCAATGCTTCTCTCTCTTTCTGAGATTGTGGACAGTGAGAAGTGTGCCCTCCACTGCTCTTGGGGCTGAGACATATCCAAGTGGTGTGTGCCAGGTGCATTCCACAGGCAGATGTTGAGAAGAGAGTTGTTGGAACGGGTTTCAGAAAGAAGTTGTGGATGGGGCCAGGTTGGGTGGGGCTTTGAGCAACCTGGTCTAGTGAAAGGTTGGCACTGAATGATCTTTACGGTCCCTTCCAACCCAAATCATTCGATGATTCTGTGTGTCCCCAAGGCTGAGCAGGAAGGCTGGTGTGAAAGCAATGCTGTAGGGTGAAAAACAGCACTGGAGATGATACTCCTGTCTGTGACTGTGAGATATGCTGACCCTTGGGGAACCAGCAGGAATTATGTAGCAGCAGGCTCGATTGCACAGACAGTGGGCAAAACCTGTAGGCCTGCTCCTC
Organism: Oxyruncus cristatus; assembly: GCA_013399855.1. Taxonomy (NCBI): domain Eukaryota; kingdom Metazoa; phylum Chordata; class Aves; order Passeriformes; family Cotingidae; genus Oxyruncus; species Oxyruncus cristatus. The sequence continues at coordinate 1,484,169 of VXAY01003412.1, forward strand.
TGTCCTGGTTAAAATCCAGCCCAAGCTCCTGCCTTCTCCTCAGAGTGGGAATCAGGGAGAGGGCACAGCTTCTCTGCTTCCCTTCAGGGGCTGGCAAACTGTAGGAACGAGAAGAGGTCCCACAGCACAATGGGGTTTGACACTCTGCTCACGTGTGGCTCCTGGCTCCTTCTACAAGTATGGTTTGAAAGACATGTCCCTTTGGCCTGCTGGATCCCCCCCAGTGGTATTGCATCCTGCAGCTCCTCTTCAGGCCGCACGGATTGCAGAGCCAGGAAATTCTCCTTGTGCTGAAATTCCCACCATGGCTCTCCCATTCAGCATTTCTGAGCATTTATAACATGCTCAGCAGCTAATTAGCAAAGACCTATTAATGATACCACTCAAAGATGAAAACCGCCTTTCCATCTTCTTGGTGCATCCGGAGACCCAGAAGCAACATGAGGTCCTGGGTCTCTGGAGGGGCACCACCACTGTCCCCTCCCTGTCACCACCAGCCCTGCTCACTGGCAGAGCACCTTGCCTGGTCCTGCACTGTCATTATAGCCTTGGGCTGGGGGAAGTGGTGGCAGGGAAACATCCCTGAGATGAGAAAAAAGAAAGGGGGGATCAGGATTAATTTTCACACATGGTGCCTGGAGAATTAGGCATTTGTTGTAAAGATTTATTGAGTGAGAAACAATGCTTTGCCTAATCCCTTGGCAGGGGGAGCAGCTCCAGCTAACGACTGCTCGATAATTAGCGCTGGGAAATTCCCTGCTCCCTGCTCTGCTCTGCCTTGGAGGTATCTCAGGTGTTACCAAATCTAACACCGAATTGTACCCCAATGTGGTGAGCAGGTCTCACCATCCTGCAAGCTATCAGGGCACTCTGCCAGCTCCACAAACAGGGGTTTTGGGCAGGGTGGTTGGCTACTGTCCCTGCCCTTGGCCACCCTTCAGCTGCACTTTCCAGTAGTGTCAGAGGAGCACTGACAGCCCCAGGATGCCCAGACAGGCTTTCTGGGGTGCCATGGAGGCCAGTAGGCTTCCCTGAGTCTGTCTCTCTTGGCTTTTGCTGGGCATTGCAGCCTGGTGATGCTTGTTATACTGTTTCAAACCCAAAGATGGGGGGGGCTTGCCACAGGCACCCCGTGTGTGGAGGAACCTTCACCTGGGGGGGTGGAAGAGAAAAAACGTATTTCCCAAGTCCAAGCACTGATAAAAACCTACAAACAACTGCCTGTTACACAGCTCTGAGCCGCTCTCATCCTGTGAGTGATAAAGGTGTGAAACAGGGATTGCCTCCCTGTTTGGATGGCTGTGGCATTGCTGGAGATCCATCTGCTGGGAGTCAGGTCATGCTTTTGTCCCAGGCCAGTATCAAGTGCTGTGATACGCAGGGAAAGGCAGTGGTAAGACCAAAAAGAGACAGGTGGAAGAACTCTGTCAGGCAGAGCAATCTGCTGGAAACCAGAGCGATCGCACCGCATCATCCGCTGGGTCTCCGTAGCTGTCACTCATCTGTTGCAGTGAGCGCTTCCCTCACAGATCCCGAGGCAAGCGGCAGCAGAGAAAGCCAAGATGTGCTCTGGGGTTCCAAAAGAATCAGGCAGAGTCCTGCTGAAAGATACCCTGAGGCTGGTTTCCTTGCAGGGCTGACATGCAGCAGTGGGGAGCAGTGACGGCCATATGGTGTGCCAGCACCACACATTTCCCCGCTGCAGGTGTCCGTGAACAGCCAGTCGGGAGGGTAGTAGAAAGAAAATGGTATTTGCAGAGCAATTGTCCAATGCTGGTCCTGAGTGAAAAGCACTAATCACCTACAGAAGTGCAGGTTATGCCTGACTCTGGGAGTTTGTCCTCCACCTTTCGGTTTTTGAACCTCAGCAGTTGCTTGCTGCAGAGCAGCACGAATTATCCCAGAAATGCAGTCCCCCCTCGCTGCACTGCGGGCAGTAACCCATCAGTCTTACTTAGGACTAAGGTGGGTGTCTATAAGCTATTCCTGAAATGCATTTTTACAGTTTTCTTCCTTCTCTGTTTTTTTAAATGACAATGCTCTGACGAAACTGTCCCCATGAGCCAAGATTTTCAGAAGCAACTAATGGTTTGGAGGGCACCGGTTGGGTGCCCTTGTGAGAGTGAACTGTTGAGGGTATTACTGTTCAGGTCTTGTGAGACACCTTTCACTTTGGAGTGGCCTTGACCATAATCTCAGGATTATATTGTTTTAAAAGTCACACAGCCTGGACAGGCACAAAACGCTACCTTCCTTGACAAAGAATGAGCCTGGAAGGATCCAAGAGGGGAGAGGTGTCTTGGGACAAATTCCAGAAGCATCCAGACATGAATCCTACCATCCAACCCTCATTTTCTTCTGACACCAAAAATGTCCCCATGCTTTTCAAATTATACGAAGTAGATCCCCTGGAACATATTGTGCAGCTCACCTGAAGCATGACTGGGATTTATCAGATGGACATTTAAAACACAGAAGCTTTTTAATAAGACAGTGCCTGATGGTAGTATTTTCCATGCATTTCCTAGTATTACTGGCAAGCTTTTCAGCTCACTTGATATATTATTAAGAGTCGCTATGAAACTAATTAACTGAGGAGAATGCTATTTAACTGTCAATAAACCTTTGGATCTCTGCCCTCTTTCCTTCAAATTTAGATGTTCATTCTGCAAAACCTTCTCTGTTTCCTACCCCACAGCTTCTCTCCCTTCCCTTTTCACAGCTTACTTGGTGGCACTTTTCCTTCATCTGGCCCCAGCTCTTTGTCCCATGCATCGTCCCAGAGCCTGGTGCCTGTCTGCTCTCTGTCAAAGTTTGGCAGGATATGATGTCTCACTGCTGCTGTGCCTCCTCACAGCCTCCCATCACCAACAGCCCCTATGGGGCTTTATTCCAGCCTGGAATCTGTCTCTGATGCATCCTTTGAGGCTTGTTCCTAACAGGGTTCTGCTGGGCACTACAGTAGTGGCACAACATGAAGGCTGACTGATGCATATGGGAAGAGCTTCTAGTGGAGAGGTGAATATTTACCATCCAAGAGCCAGCAAGCTCCCAACAGCTCTCCTTGCTGGACTGTGTAAATCTGGGCATCTTACTCCCCTCACTTAGAGGGCGACAGTTCCTTTCATTCACTTGCATTCCTCCTTAAGACACACCTTTCAGCAAAGCTCACCACTGCTAATGCTTATTCCCCCTCCCCCAGAAAAAGCACCTCCTGGATTTGTTGCTGCCACCACTGAAGGAGCCCCAGGGACAGCGTGGTTCCCTGGCATCGTGCGGTGTGTGCTCCTGATACACAAATAATGCCCCATTTCTCCACACAATGGCCCCACACACAGAGTGGCCTGGCAAGGAACAACAGATAACTGTAGCTTCAGAGCAGATGTGTGTGTTGTCCATGTCAGGGGTTTTGTGATGGAGATCTGGAGAAGGAGGGGGAGAGGCAGATCGTTTGTGGCAAAATATGAGAAGTGTGATATAAAAACACAATGAAGAATAAAAAACAGCTCTGGAATCTTCATGTTGCCGGCTTTGAGGACCTTGCTGATTCAGGGCTGTCTGCAATGTGTTTTCCCTAAAACATAACTATTTCTGCGTTGGAAAAGCAGAGGAAAGCCTGACTTTGAGGTACAACCTTCCTCCTGGATTTGCAGAGGTCAACATAAGGAACAAACTCTATTGCTTCTGGGAGAATGCAGCAAGGGCCTTGCTCCCCTCGCAAGGCTCCTCAAAGCCTGAAGTATGAGGTAGTGCCCTGGACTTGTCTAGCTCTTTATTTCTGCATGAATTATTTTAAATCACAGCACTGCAGATCTGGACTATCCTGAATGACAGCAACCAAAGTAGGTACCTGGGAATGGACAATTTCCACACTTGGATGCTGTGCTGGTGTTTCCCTGCTGGGTCTTTTCTTGAGGTTGGTACATCTGAGTTTAGGATCAATAGCCTGGCTTTCTTGGACACACTGCAAGAGACAATATGGAAGAAGCAGCAGCCAAAATAGCAACAACAGAAGTTGCAGCAGGCAGATTAAGTGGCAGCAGCAGGCTCTGATCAAGCTGTTCTCCTTCTGTCACCATTTTGAGTGTTTATTGTTTAACACTCCAAACTGCTGCCGGTTACAGGGCTTTACCAGCGAGAAGGGATAAAGGGCAGTACAAAGCCTCTGTAGGAATGCATGAGCCCACCCGGCTGCTCCATGCCGGAGCTGGATGCCTTCCCTCTCCTTCATTCACAGCGTGGTCGGGCTCACCTGATTCCTGTCCAAGTCACACATCCTGGGGAAATGGTTGATTTTTCTCTTTGATAATTTGGTTACAAGCCCGAGGCCCTGAGAAAACAAAGCTTCTGCCACTGTACAGTCCGCCTGCCCAGGCCCCCTGCCTTCCTCAAATCTGCTGGCCAATGTCAACAAACTTTGTCAGGGAGCTAACAGTCTTCAAGCTATGAAATTGCTGCAAGTTTCATAAAAACAGGAGACTCCATTGAGGATGGAGAGCTGAATCAATGCCCATGCATGCCCCCACAAGGCTCCTGGCTGCTACATGTCCTGAGCTTTTCCCAAAAGGCACATGGCACATGATGGGAGCATCACCATGGAGTGCCCAAGGGGAAAAAGTGCAGAGGACATAAAGGTGGTCAGGAGAGACCCCAATGAAGGAGGTTCTGTGTAGAAGATGCTGTAGGAGGAGATCTGCTTGCTTTCTGTGTGAGGCTTGAGAGGCAAGTCTGTAGGAATCCAGGTTTAATTGTTTTTGCTGCTGACAGAACAAATTAATTATGCACTGAGGGTCTCATTTGGTTTGGCCTCCCTTGTGCAAGTCCAAATAAGGAGAAGCACAGCTGAATGCCCTTCAGCTTCCTGGTTATCTTCAGACAGATTTCACTGTGATGTGCTGATATGGGATTTGGGGGAGGAGCTGCAGTTCCTGTTCAGGGATAATCCTAATCCAGTGCAGCCTTAAGCAAGCTGGAGATGCACATGATACCCAGGTGCTGGAGTGCTGTGAGCCCTTTGAGCTCCCCACTCACAGTGGAAGGTGATACCCCCCCCACCTCCCACTGCTGTTGGAGCTCCTGTGGCCTAGCGTGCTGCCTTTCTATTTTACATAAAAATCTGCATTTGTGAGAGCTAGTAAGTCTTTTCAGGGTCTGCAGCTGGACTGTGAATAGACTGTGAAGCCCTAATTTGATTTCAGATGAGAGCCATGTTGGGCTTTTCCCATGAGCCCACTCTGGTCCCTCAGGGACACCCCAGATGACTCTGCAGGAGCTCGGATGAGCTGGGAATGCAGTGCAGGTCTGAAAAGTGAGATTTATTTTTTTTCTTTACCTCAACTTTGGGAAACAAAATAGAAGACTAAAAGGCTGTAAAACATCCAGTCTGCTACCAAATTGCTTTTTTAAATGTCTACAACTTTACAAAAGTTGCACGTATTGCCATTAGACATCCCTTTTTCAGTTACCTACTTGCACCTCTTCAAAGCCGAATGGAAAAATTAATGCTGAACCTCCTTCCCCTCATAATCAAACATTGCAACGCTGAGAATTCAGAGTGAAGATTACATGGAACAGTCATTCCATAACAATACAATTATGATGAAATCATTTTAGCATCTGTGGTCTGAGATGAGATTAAATCTATTTTAACGAGACATTAGATGGGCTTTTTTCTCCCGTGTTTTTTTCCTCATGGCGCCATTGCAGTGCAGAGGAAATTTTTTTCTTTTTTCAGTTGCCTCACTTTCCGATTTTTCCTTTGCAAGAAATCCAGATTCTGAGAAAGGAAACTAAACTGAGAGTATTGTAACACTTTTTTTTTTTTACTTAAATTACTGATACACTCCCTCCATCTTAGCTGACAGTTTCTTTTTCCTGGGAATTTCCGCTTTTCAGGGTTTTTTTGTCCCAGAAAGTATTTCATATTTCCTGCATCATCAAGGTTGCTGAAGTGTTGATTCACTGGGCCCCCAGAGCTGCCAGGGAGCTCCATCTTGCCAGGGTGTATTTATAGCATCTCTGAGTCAGAAAGGCAACACGGAGCTGCCAAGAGATCTGGCAGCGCTGGCTCTGACCGTGTGGTCCAGCTGGTGGTTTGGAGGGCTGTGTCCCTACAATGCGTCAGGGAGTGACTCCTGCAGCTTGGTGCCCAGGGCTGTCCCTCTGCCTCAGTTTCCCTGGACTGAGTGCGTGACCTGAGGGTGCACCACTGTGATTTTCAGGGTCACTCCCCATCAAAAAGGCCATATATGCACAGGGTGTCTGTTCAGCAGGGTCTTGGACCACATCATATTCACCAACAATTTGCTCTCATGTGAGTTAGAAGCTTTGGTTGCTTCTTCTTCTTCTTTTTTTTTTTTTTTTTTTTTTTAAACAAGCCTTATTTGATGGCAAAATCTGGGCTGATCTCAGATTTCAAAGTGAACCCAAGGCTCTTTAGGGACTGATATAGTTTAAAAAGGCATGGGCTGTCTCCATCTCAGCTGGGGAGGGTTTTTCTGTCTTTGCTTCATTTACCACAGCTTCTTCCCAAAGGCGACCTCCTTCCTTTGATTCAAAATAATGGGAAACTGTTCACTCATGGATCACCTTCTGTGACGTCCTCAGTGAGTTATCTGACCAGCATCACATGGGGGGCTGGCCAGCTGCTTTCTCTTCCTTCTTCTGTTTTGAAGAATCAGGTGGACAGATGGAAACGATCTTCCCAGGGAGCAAATTGGTTCCTTCGATAATCTGTTCAACTATGAGGGCAGCTGGAGCCTTTAATTTGGGTACCTCTGCAAGAGATGGATTCAGACACCCCTTATCATCTATTAAACCTACCAGGACAAGGCACTCCTAAGGCATTAAATTTGTTGATAACTTGCTCTGCAAGAAGAAAAGAAAAGGATAAAAGGGAGCTGCATTCATTGATCAAAGCAAAGGGAAAAGGGATGGAGCTGATGTTATGGATCACCAGCAAACTGCCTGTGATGGAAAAAAGGGATGTCATATTTTTTGCCTTTAGAGCAAGAAGGTCTAATCAAACACATGCCAAAGAAAGGGAAAATCCCAGTCACCCTCTGAAGGCAGAAAGAAGTTACACTGGATCGCTCAGAGCCCTTGAGTTAAATGTATGTTGTGAGGAAACTGATAAAGATAAAACACGATAATGTAAACTTGTCTCAGAAAGAGCAGGTAGGTCCCAACTGTCAACAGCAATCTGAACCTATAACAAGCCTCTTGTTTGAAAATGAATCCAACTGAAAATGAAAGATTAAACAAGTACAACAACGTAAGAATAAATTGCACATAAATCTCTCTGGTATTCAGGATCAAAGGAAGATTAAAGAACAAGTTATGGAAATGTGGTAGAGGCTAAGAGAACCTATTAAGTGATATCATTTAGTGAGTATACGAGTAATAGAGAGTTCACATGTAAGTTTAGAGGAAAGGGAATGAACCTGTAGCTGCTGAAAGACACTCAACTGATATGTGGCATGAATCAACATATGATGAAGAAGATTTCTATGAGCCCGAACCCAACAAAAATATGCCCCAGGAGCTCAGTTTCACAGTTGCTGCTATAAGAAAACGTACTTTCAGTTGTGTTTCAAGGGTGATGGAGAATGACCAAGTTCTTCCAGTCCTCCATGCAATTTTGAGAATGTGAAGGTGAACACCAGCTATGTGAATTCCTGTTGTAGGAATGACATCAAAGTGAGGGAGCAAGTGACACTCCAGGGCAGGGGGTAGTCCTGGGAGCAGCAGGGTCCATCACTGCCCCCCAGAAGCTCTTATTTCCCTTTCTGCCTCTGTGCTGGGCTCGGGTCACAGCTTGTTCTTCACTGAGGATGCTTAGTAGGGGCTGGTTTTCTTTCTGAAAACCACACTAAAATATTTGTCTGTGTGTGTAAGACAGTCTGTGTTTATGCAAGCTCGTTCTTTTACAGTGACAATACCAACACCAAAAGGCACTATGTGAGACACTTTGCCCTCATATGTCATAACCTTTGGACTCTTATGATCTAAATAAACCAAAATGGCAAAGAAAGGACTTTCTTCTCCCTGCCAATGCAAGTGAGTTTAGAAGAAGCGTCTTGTCCCAGCTCATGCAAATTCTACAGCAAAATCAAACTTGAACCCATGAACCCAGAGCCTGTGTCTCCACGGTGCTCAGCTCCATCCTCTGAAAGAGTGATTATATAGTATCGACAGTAGATACTTCTCAACAGTAATAAGCTGCTTTTCACTTCCACAGCTGACCCCTGGTCCAGGAGGAGCTATCACAAGGAGCTGTGTGAAGGAGGGGAGTACAACAGGCTAAAAACCAGAGTGGTGCTGGTTTGACACAGAGCTCATGGAGCTGCAAAGCCCCTGTCTCCTGCTGTGTGGGATGGCTTGGAGACTCCTGGCACATGGTCACAGTGATTTTTCACTGGGGGAAACACAGTCTGTTTCTATCTTTGGGGAAAGAGGAAACCATACTCAGGAGAGGGGGCAAGAGGGGCCTGGATCAGCTGACAGGGTTACAGGACTTCATATCATCCCATGTGGATGTTTCACCCATATCATCACTATATCCAAGAGACAAGCAATGAATATGTTGACACCTCTATGTTTGTGCTAATTTCAATCATTCAATTCAATATAAAATCTTTTTATTTTCTGTGTAGTCTGTAGTTTTCTTTGTGAAAACTAGTCAGGAGAGTTTAGGGAAGGAAGAAAACGTAATCAATCTTCTCCAATATTTTCCCATAGTGAAAGCAGCTGGAAATTGAAAGAGACCAAGCTGAGGAGGGTATTTGCATGTGCAAGAGATGATATAAGAACAGCTGAGATTATATCAAAGTAAAAATAGTACCAGGTAGTCAGAGGGAAGGTCTGGCCTTTGTTTGGCCTCCTAACCCAAGCAAACAGCAGTCTTTGATAGCTTTGAAGGTTATTTCTCACTCACACCTCAGATGGGTGTGCGTTTGCTGAGTGCATTGCCTGTAGGCAATCTGATTTATGTTCAAATGTTTGCGGTACCATGAGGTGCACGCAAATCTATTTATATATATGTATTTATTATCAAGGCATGCAAAGCAGAGATTTTTCAGCCTACACTAGGCAAAACAGCTAAAAGCTGTGCCTGGCAGCAAAAAGCTTGGTGGAGGTCCTAACCCAAGCCATTGTATGTCTCCCTACGCTCTTATCCGAGCAGCAAATGCCTGTGCCTTGGTGCTCACATCAGTGCCTCCACCTGTTATCAGTGAACCAAGAGAGGGCGCAGGAATTGGGTGAGCTCCAAGCGTGAGGTCATGGGTGAAGTGTGAACATCTCACATCACACCGGGGGGGAAGGGAAGACCATGTCCCAGTGTAGAGCTGAGAGCAATCGCTGTGCTATTGCTGATCCTGGGACCTGACCTCATGGCCAGCAACACACTGCATTGACCCTCGTGCTTAACCCACTCTGATGCATGGAAAACTGCTCCCAGAGAGGAAAGCTGCTCATTCAGTGGACCCAGTGGCTGCCTCATCACACAAACTCTCCCCTCCAGGGTCTGTCTCTTCATCCTTGTTTGGAGTTGCGTTGTTCTGGCTGTTATACAGTCAAATGGCATAAATAAAATATCTCCAGCATCTTTCATCATTAACAGAGTTCTCACAGTGCTTTTCATTTTTAGACACTTCACCTTTTTAAATCACTCATTAAATATTAATAAATTAATCCCTCTCACACTCCTGTGACGCATTCCAGACATTTTCATGATGATCGTCTTATGTTCTGGTTTTTATTTGAATATGAAGTACATCAAGTAGATGTATCATTCAATACAATTAGTTGGCAGTTACAAACAGTGCCAGAAACCCAGCCTGGCAGGCTGATTTTTGCTACATGTGTTCAGTTGGCACTTAAATACAGGCAGTGAAAAAATGAAGAGCTAATGGCATGAATGACTTTTTTAAAGGTTGTGTTCTTCAATAGATTGTTTACTTATTTCCCCTAGTTTGCATGAGTCCTTTCTATGGAAATTGTTAAAACCACTAGTAAGGTCAACAAGCTATGCTGGGCTGAGTGCTTGTATCGGGTTTGCATGGCAAGGTTTTGGTACAGGGGGCTAAAGGGGTGGGTTCTGTGAGAAGCTGCTGGAAGTTTCCCCCATGTCTGACAGAGCCAATGCCAGCAGGCTCCAAGATGGCCCCACTGCTGGAGAAGGCTGAGCCCATCAGTGACTGTGATAGTGCCTCTGGGATAATGTATTAAAGGGGAAAAAAAAACAAGCAACAAATGACAACTGCAGCCAGAGAGGAGTGAGAACATGTGAGAGAAACCGCTCTGCAGATTCCAAGGTCAGTGCAGAAGAAGGGGAAGGAGATGCCCGAGCAGAGATTCCCCTGCAGCCCAAGGGAGAGACCACAGTGAGGCAGCTGTGCCCCTGCAGCCCCTGGAGGATCCCGAGCAGGAGCAGGGGGGTGCCCAAAGGAGGCTGTAACCCCATGGGAATCCCACTCTGGAGCAGGTTTGCTGGTAGGATTTGTGATCCCACAGGTGATCCACACTGGAACAGCCCGTGCTGAAGGACTGCACCCTGTAGAAGGGACCCACATTAGAGCAGTTCACGAAGAACTGCAGCCCGTGGGAAGGACTCATATTGGAGAAGTTCACAGAGGACTGTCTCCCGTGGGAGAGTCCCCATGCTGGTGCTGGGAAGAGTGTGAGGAGTCCTCCCCTGGGAAGGAAGGACCAACAGAGACAACATGTGATGAACTGATCACAGCCCCCATTCCCAGTTCCCCTGCAGCGCTGGGAGGAAGGTGATAAAGAATTTGTGAGTTCTTCCCTGGGAAGAAGGGGGGGTGGAAGGGTGAAGGTGTTTTAAAATTTAGTTTTTATTTCTCATGATCCTATTGTGATCTGATTAGTAATAAATTAAAATAATTTTCCCTCAAGCTGAGTCTGTTTTGCCCTTGACAATAACTAGTAAATGATCTCTCCCTGTCCTTATCTTGACCCATGAGCTTTTTGTTACACTTTCTCTCCCCTGTCCAGCTGACGAGGGGAGTGACAGAGGGGCTTTGCTGGGCACCTGGCATCCAGCCAGGGTCAACCCATCACGATGCTCACCTACACTGGGGCAAGATCCTACAGCCGCAGCAGCATCTCTGGAGTAAAGTGATGTGTCCCTGGGGAAACAGACTCTGCCATCACCCCCAGCATGGCAGGGAATTTGTGAGTAACGATTCTGAGTACAGAGCTCATTCAGACCCCACCATCATGGATACAAGGTATTTGTAATGTTCAGTGTGGAAAACCATGCTATCCCAACCTTTTTCCAGGAGGCAGAGGGAAAATGCACTTCCCCATGGATTTCCAGAACATCAGCCCTACTCCAGGGACTGATGGCCGAGGTCTGGGTGCTGAGAAGGTGAGGACACTGCAGATCCTGGAGCCAAGCACACCCTGCCAGCGGACAGTGCTCTCTCTGCCCTCAGGAGACCATTTTCTGCAGGACAGTGACTGCCTTCAGATAGGCCTGATCCCATTTGCTTTAGTGTACACCTCAGGGCTTAAAAATGATGTGGAAAAAAATTGGGAAAAGTTGTCTAATCACTGGGGTGTCTTCCTGGGGTTCAAACCAGTTCACATGAAGCACAGCCGTTCCTGACCCTGATGGTCTCTCTCTCAAATAATGACGAAATCTGCTTGTGTGTCCTGGCGAAACCCTGGCTTGTGAGAAAATGTTGGATATGTGGAGTGACAGGCCGGCGGTGGCTTCCCAGGGAAGTGTCAGCCCTGATGCCCATCCGACCCTTCAGATCTACACAGCAGCCTGAGGCTCGTGATTCAGCTGGAAGCAAAGTGAGGTCTGTTTCTGTTTTTCATGTTTTCTGTTGGTTTTTTTGCCATGCCGTTTAGCCTTTCCCTGTGAAAGTGATGTCCCTCTGATGGTGCTCATTAGCAGGCTGCTGTCCAGGCAGGGCTTCAGCGATGATAAAAATCCCAGAGAGCTTCATGGCAGGGTGACTTTATCCGCATCACACACAGCCAGCTGCTGCCCTGCCATCAGGTACCCACCTCTCCTTCAGGGGGGAGTGGAGGGTGTCACTGCTACAGGGACTTCAGTCTCCACAGAGGCACTTTTCAGGGCTGGAAGGTCCCTGTGCATTGCTCAGTCTGGGTCCTGCCATTTTCCTGGTCACCCCTGCACTGTTGGAAGGCTTTGATTCTCTGGTAAGAGTTGTCCGTGATACTGGAGGGGAGAGTGCTGCTGGGACCGGGAGCAGGCACATGCTAATGGGATCTGATGGGCTGATGCTGGTTCTTCCACAGCAGAGATCAGGGATCTGGGCTGCCTGCAGGCCCTGTGGGAACCCCTGGGTCAGGCTGAGCTGCCTGGCTGCAAGCCTCTCACCGGGATGAGCTGTCACGTTCCCTTCATGCTGAATGGAAAACGGGCACGTCCGAGGTGTGATACACCTGATCTGCTCCTGACATCTGCTCTGGAGCGAGACGAATCGGTCTCTGCTGGTTTCTCTTGGCTAACTGCGGGGGGAGACCAGGGCTGCTTGCTCCAAGTTAGCTGAGGTGAATCCCAAACTCGGTGGGCAGCACCTGCGTCCTTCTGCTGGTCATCCCGCTGCGTCCGAGCCCTGATGCCTCTCGCAGCCGCGTGCTGGGTTGGCAGAAGGGAGCTGCTTCTGGAGACTGTGGCTGAAAGCAAGGAGGCTGCAGAGGATGGATACGGGTGGGGAGACGGGGGATGGGAGGGAACAGCTCTGCCAGAGCTGCACCCGGGCTCCACCTCAGGCTCTTCTGAAGAACAAGAACTTTTAGAATTTTATTTTGGTACGGCAAAATATAGGATAAACATTCTGAGATTGCTCTCTCTGCAATGTGGTGTTCAGGGATCAGAGCTCAAAACCACTTGTAGGGGAGGGCTTAATTTATCATTTGAGCTTCTACCTGGTCAGCATCACGCAAGACCGTGTCTGCATAATGAAGCAGCTTTGTGCAGCCAGTCTTTGCAGGAGTCATTCCATGTGCAGCCCTTCTTATTCCCGCTTCCAGACAGACACACCACAACTCATGAGCACTTTGCATTAGCAGAGTATATGAAGTTCTTATATGTTCTACACCTTACTGGATACTCCTTCTCATGACTGTCAGACAATCCTGTGGGTCTCCTTGGGGCATAAATACCTCAGATTATCACCTATTTGCCTTCCTCAGCTTTTTTTATCTAGTGCCACCGTCTCTCTTGCACCTATAGTTACCTTTTGGCTGACGATTGTTCTGCTGCAGCATCCCCCCTTTCATACCCATCCAAAGCAACGCTCCAGCACCAGGAAAGTTTTAACTCTGGCTCTCTGGAGCTGGGAAGTGCAGAGCAAAGCCAAAAGGGAAAGCACTTAAATAGGAGGAGGTTTGCCAAGCTGCGATGTTACAAACAGCTGCTCTGTTGACAGCTCTGTCACAAGGAAATTACCTCCCCCCATGCTCAGTGCTTCTAGAAATGATGCTGTTGGAGCAGATTGTGCCTTTTTGCTTTTGAAAAGTTGTTGGATGCTATACTTTAGGAGAACATGAACTGGAAAAGTCTTAAAATCAAAGAATATTGTAAGGGAAAGGAGAGATCTGTGCTTGCTCTGTTCTTCCTTTTCCCCTTTCTCAGTGCTCTCACACTGACACTTGGTTTCTGTTAGAGCCAAATGCTGTTTCCTCGCATGGGGACTGACTCTGTTTAGCAATTATTAATGTAATCTTGAGCCAAAGAAACAGCATGAAACAATATCTGCCCCTTAGTGCAGGCACTGGCGAGCAGCAGCACTGAGACAAAGAGGAGGCTGGAGACTTAAAGTTTGCAACATAGCTAAAAAAAGTCATTATGATGCAATTCAGCTGCCAGGAGCAGATGTTTGACTTGCCCACTGCTTAAAAGGGAGGCACAGCTTGAAGAGAGCACAATCTTGGTCGCAGATGATCCACACAGAAAGCAATAGCCCTGAGTAACTAAACCTTACAGTGAGACAAAGGGATCAAGGGCTCTGTCCTGCAGCCTGCAAGGTCCTACAGCGCCTGCCCTGGCTCCACATCAGGTGCATCCAGGTGGGATGTATCCCACTTTGGCAACAGGCTCTTAGGAGGGGGAGTTTGAAATTACTTGGTGAAATCATGTCACCAAACGTCATGAGTATTTTACTGCCCTAAATCACCTGCTTGCCCAGCTCTGTCCATGAACCATCACACCTGGCCCTCGAGGAGCTGGAAGTGGCAGGAGGAGCTTTTCTTCATCTCCTGTTTGATCTGCAGTGTCCTGACACCACTTGCAGCCTTTCACTGCTCTTCTTGCTGCAACTGCTGGAAGTAGCCCAGCTGAGGTGCTGGGTAAGAAACCAGCTGAGCTGCCCTGGAGAGGCTGAGAGCTTGTGGATTGCTGATGGTTACAGCTTGACTGAGCAAAGGAGTCAGGTCTGCTCTTGTGCAAGGTGAAGTTAAGGGAAAAGATGTCGACACAAACCTAATTAGAGGAGCTGGGAAGTTTTAAGTCTCTTTGTATTGGAAACACCAGCACTTCTACAGCTCAGCTCTTTTGTAGTTGCAGTTCTGGATCGTTTAATTAACGTGTCCTTTCACTCATAAGGACAATTTCAGTTGCACAATAGCTGTTGCCACAGCAGCTTTTTGTTTCATGTATGCCCTTGGATTTTAATTCCTAGATCCCAGCTGGTTTTGTATTCCTTATAAAGCTGTTCTCCTGTATACATATGTACATATCTGTATGTATATCTGTGTACACAGAGGGTAGCTAAGAAAGGGACAGAGGCAAGGAGTCCACAAGGAGACGTGCAAGTTCTGCACAAGGGCTGAAATCATCCCAGTCATGGGTACAGGCTGCAACACATCCACCTGGCTCTGCCAAAAATGGCAGGAGATGCCACTTCAGCCAACCACACACTGTCATCTCGGATAAGGCAAACCACATACCAGGCTACGTTAGCTGGAATGTGGCCACCAGGTAAGAAGAAGCTTCCTGCCTCCTGTAATTGGAATGAGTGAGGCCGCATCTGGAATATTATGCCCAGCTTGGATCTGCTGGTTCAAGGCAGTGTGGAGAAGCTTGAGAGGGTGCCGTGGAGATGGTCATAGGCCTTTAGTCCATGGGGAGACATGAGGCAGCCGGACTTGGCTGTCCTGGCCAAGGGGAGGCTAAGGAGGCTAAGCTGATAGCAGGTGACTGCAAAGATGGTTACAGCGATGAAGGAACCAAGGTGCTCTCAAATGCAAGGCAATGGTCTTGACTGTGTCTTGGATGGACAGACAGAAAAATGCTTCACCATAAGGGTGCTGCAGCCCTGGAGAAGCCCGTTCCAGCCTCCTTCCTTGGAGTTTTTTATAGCTCTGCTAGTAGAAGCCATAGTGAGCTTGATCCAGTGCTGGTCACAGTCCTGTTCTGGGTGGGAGGTTGAAATAGAGACCTTGAGAGGTCCTTTCTGGCCAAGAACACTGTGAATACACACTGAGTACCAGCACAGTCACACCACACTGGCTGAGCTTTCCCTGGATTGCCACCAGCAACTGGGAGGAAGTATTTTTCTCCATTTTTCCCTGCCTAGCTACAGTCCTGCCCATGTGGATGAGAAGATCTCTGGGACATGGGTCATCTTTAGATATGTGTCCACTCTGATCCATAGCACAGCGGGGTACCATGTGCAACTGAAAAACCAATAAATTCTCCAAAGAAAATGGCTGCAGTTACTTTCCACTGCATGAGTAACTCAGCAGAAAACAGAATCAGGACTTTACCGCCCACAAGATGTGCTGTAACCACTCATCAGCTGTGTTTTCAGGTGTGCTTTCCCTGCAGCAGGGCACCTGCAGCCATTTCCCCATCTGTGAAAGTCTTTTCCAGCCAATCAGACTTCTATTTATCCACCAAGTCATGGATCCATGTTGACTCTTTAGCAGCCTGAACTTTAAATATGTTTAAAATTAGAGGCTAACTCATGTGGGCAGGTGTGTACGTGTGTGCATCTTTGTCTGTATGTGTGCGTGACAGAAGGGAAACCTCTGACCAGAATCAAACAAAAATAGAATCCTAATCTCTTTTCTGTGTAGAGCAAATTGGACCAGATAGTTTCCAAATGAAATCTGAGATGATGCCAGCTGCCTGCAAACTGTACCTACTTTAAAAATAAAATTTCACTGCCTGCGAGTCATCCTCATCTCGAGTACAATCTTCTTTCACCCAGAGCTAGAAGCAGAAAGAAGCATCCCTTCACTGTCTCCTAAGATGTGTATATTAAAAATCACCCTTTTAAATTGAACACGCCTAATTTTAACCACTGACTGGGGCAGGGCTGTAGACCCTTTGTGTCCTGCTGCCCTCAAGGAAAAATCCCTCCTCTCCACCAGGAAAACTGCTCTCCTGCAAAGAGAAATTAAACAAGTTTCAAGTAAGGACCAAGTTTTATGCATCTTAAAAAAGCCCATATGTGCCACCAAAAGATCCCAAGCAGCAGAACAACTTGTGTGAGTAATGAACAGTGGAAATGTTAAAGAAACTTTATAGGAACAGCAGAAGAAATGAACAAGCCATGAAGCACAATCATACTGAATAAATGCTTTGCACGTTGTTGTAATGAGATTCAGCTGACCGAGACATTTATATGGGGAAGGAATCGTGGCCTCATTGCAATCAATAGACACGTTGCCACCGACTAATGGAGCTCTGCTTTCATGATGTTTATATTGCAACATAAGCCAAGATGCCTGTGAGCTGTCAAAACCCTTTAGAGCCATTTGTCCCAACAACCCCACAGTATCATCCCCTAATACTCTATTATGCAAAGAGACCCCTTTTATTTTTATTAGAGCTAATTCACCAGATGGCTTCTCCCCCCTCCCCTCCCTGCTTTGATGTGGAAAACGCAAGCAAGTGATTTTGCTGACTACAGATCAAGGCACAGATCAGTGCTACTTGCCATGCACAAAACATGAAAAGCGGAGCAGGGACTGTCGGGCAAATATACCATGTTTGTAAACAGCGATGAAACCTTTACAGACACGTGGGAGGCGGAGCAGCCCCGCTCCCCCGAGCGCGGGTGGGCTGCAGGTACCGCTCCTACAGCCCTGCGGGGAGCCGAGAGGGGAAGGGGGTGAATTTCTGCATATTGATGAGAGATTAGACCTGGTGGTGACACTGAAAGAAATTTAATGAGAGAGCGGAGAGGCGCCTTCAAAGAGGAAGGAGTAGAAATAATGCAAATTGGCGACTCTGTCTTAGAAAAATGGTGGTGGGCAGACAGACGGACGCGTTTCCAGTGACCCATCCCGGGTTACAGCGCCGGTATCACAGCTTTCTTTTCATGTAGCAAGGTTCTTAATTGCAAATTTTACCAGAAACAACAGCAGAAAGCAAGTAACAGAGCCAGGAAGTCCGACAGCCTGAGAGAATGTCATTAAGAAACAAAAATTGAAACTCCCTGCCGCCTGTGAACGCAGCCCTACTGCTCGGGAACAGCAGTCCTCAGAGAAACCCTGTCCTTCGCTGCAAAACCATGTTAAACACAGAAGAGCAAAAACAACAGCCCCTGAGCCTCATGTAGGTTGTAATTAGGAAAAAAAACCACACACAAAAAACCAAACCAAACCAAACCAACCAACCAACCAACCAAAAAAACCCACTAAAAACCCCAACAAAACAAAAACCAAAAAACAAAGCAGGCATATTTAACACAAACATAAAGCACAACTTTCTCCAGGCTTGTAATGCCGTGCACTGAGATGAGAAGCCACCCCGGGAATGGAGTGTGCTCCATTACTGAGGGTACAGCCCTGTTTGTACCAAACTTCTCAGCCCTGTATGAGAGGCTGCATTGGCTGGAGGTGAAACCCAGATGCTACAGCCATCAGGCAGCGGTTGCTCTCCAGAGTTATTTTCCCTGCCTGCAGCAATGGGTGTTTCAAGGATACCTGGAGTCAGGCGTGGGACCTGTGTGTTAACTCCGTTTAGTGTCTGTGGTGACAAATGGTGCATGATGCCCGTGGCATCACAGCACCTGTATCCGAGGTGTACAGCACCTTGTGCCACACACTTGGCATAACAAATGCTCTCAAAGGATGGGCAGCACAAAAAAAATTGTTTTTCGGGCACATTACGGTGATTATAAAATATATGCGGTTTTAATGCAAGATTTAATTTCATGAAATGCTACAAGCAGCTGGGTTGGACTGTGGAACAAGCAGTTGTATGAGCAGAATGCAACAGCACCCTGCTTACTCATGCGTGTCTGCCTCCTGCTTGGACTCTCTGTTGTCTAATAAGCTACAAGCCATGAGTGAAGGTTTTCCAACTGTTGGGACATGTTTGTCGCTGCAGATTCCCCCGTGTCTAATTAAGTTCGTGGCTCAGACTCCCCTTTGGTGATGGCGCTAACAGGTTCCTCTCTCCTGCAGTGGCTGCTTATTTTCATGAGAAATGGAGTGTAAAATCACTGGGACCTCTGCTGCTCTGGGAGATCTGATTAAAATCCTGGGTTTCAGGATTTATTAGGGAGAGGGAGCTGGCTGGCAGATATATAAATAAGTAAGGCATTGACTTTGCTCACAATCATGCTGCTCTTGTCAGAAACCAGGCTGAGGGCACTCTGATGCAGCCCAGGCTCAGGAGAGAAGCCATAGCCAAGAGCACAACCATCTTCTCAAAAAAAAAAACAACTGCATTCACTCTGTTAAGATACATGCAGCTACCTCAAAGAACAGGAAGAAGTCCTTGGCTTTAAATGGGGTGAGATCATCCCCAAACATATATGCCTTGTTTACTGCCTTGCTCTGTGACTGTCTGCCACACAGTGAACTCTATTTCAGTCAATCCCTCCCAGGTTGGATTCCCCGACAAATAGTTCCATATGCACCTTGTAAATTGAGGCAGGTAGGTAATATTTTCCAGCTTCACCATAAAGTGGGTTCCTTCCTGGCCAGGGGGATGTGGAAGATCTCAGGACAAAGAGACCTGTTACATGGAGCAGGGAGATGTAATTCTGCTCAGAGCACTTGACTTGATTTTTTGGGGCCCGTCTTTGCATTTCCACAGAGGGTAAAGAGATTTTTGTGCCTGGGAACCCACTTAAGTTCTGTGGGAGGACACAATTCTTGCTCTTCACAGGCACAGGTTCAGATCTCATTTTCTGGGGGGCAGTAGGGCCTCTCCACCACTGTCCATATCCGGGGAGCTCATGGAGGATCCCACTGAAATCTGTAATCCCTTCTTTGGAGAAAGAGAGACCTCCACACTGAAGAGAACAGGGAGCCTCACTTCATCAGTAAAAGTTCTCTTTCACCTGCAACAGATGAGACTGTGTAAAACCCTTCTACACTGCTCTCAGACTTGTCCCATAAAAAAGTCTCAGGCTCTTTCTACCGGTAACACCAACATATTTGAAAGGGAGTTGCTGGTTTTCTGGTTTTCTCTCACAGATTTCTTTTTTCTGGAAACACTTCTCCAGAGCAGCACGTTTGCACAAAGTTAAACTGCTTGGTTTCCATTAGTAACACGAGCAGCAAAAATAGAGGACAGGTGTTTCTGGGGAGGTGTGAAAGATTAACAGGATTTTCTTGGATTGTGGATGACGCTGTCACTGTAGGGTATCTGTTTGTTTTTTTAACTCCACAAAGAATACAGGAAAATTTTCAGTAATGTTCACTGGTGCTTAGTGAAACTCAGGCAGGTTTGTGCCTGCTGTGCTTGCAGTCCCTGCAGGCAAAGAGGAATTGCAGCAAATAACCCCTTCCTTTTCCCAAGTGGATCCAGGTTCTCCTTTCAGAGACATCCTTGCAAACTCTCAGGAGCAATTAGCTCAGGACCTCTGTGGAGAATTGCATGGGGGATGAAGGACCCCAACAGGAGCACTGGTGGAACAAATAAACAGAAAAATACCCAAGCTCCTTAGTGAGATGAATTCAGCCCTTTAGCTGGGATCACTGGGAGGTGTTTCAGTCATCCTTAGAAAAAGGTGATGCTCTGTGTGACAAAACATGCCAGTAAGAGCAAACAAGTCAAGGATACATTTCCCCAGCTCCCACCCTCGAGACTCGCTGCCCTAGAAGTCTGGAAGGCTCTTCCGTGCACCTTTTCCTGAGCATCTTCTCACAATATCTTGCAGTGGTGGCTAGCAGGTGGGAAGGGCAAGGAGACAGGCTGGCTTCTGCCCTGGTGACATTACCTTTCTTTCTCTCTGTGCCAGGAGGGCTGTGTCTGTGCACCCCATGGGCTCTGCAGAAGGGCATTTTCCATACTGTGACCCAGCATCGGCAAATGCCATTAAATACACCCCTGGCACCGAACGTACAAACAGCCTGAATGAAGCTACTGGGCCCCATAGTTGTGCACAGATCTTAAATACCTTGCTGAAACCAGCTGAAAACATCACTGCGTGCGAAAGCCAGCCAGGCATTTTCCGCCCTTCCCTTGCTTTGTTTACCTCCCGCTCATGTCAAACGGTGTATTAGGGCTGCAGTGTAAAATACAGCATTTGAACTTTTGTTTTGTAGTGAACAATGTCAACAGACTGCTTTTTTCTGATGAAAAGATCCCGAGCCCATAAATATCACCCCGGCGTGCTGTGCGTTGCTCCCATTGTATAAATCTCCCCACAGTGCTCACCTCTGCTCCTGTATCATAGCGAGATAAATGCCGTGCTTAAGGCCTGATTTATTTCAGTCAAAGGACAAATAGTTTGATATCAAAAGGAGCTTCGCAACAATTAACATGACAGGCAAGGAGGATTAGCTGTTGTGATTTTTGGTGTGGCATAAGCAGGCAGGTGCTGTTATTTGGGCTGCATCCCTCCCCCGCACCCCTTCTCATTAAAGAGATAGTTATTGTACTGCTGTGAAAAGAGCAGCTGCTGTGCCTGAATTTCCCTATCAGCCACTGTTTCTAGTGTTGGTATGAATTGGGGACACATTGTTGGGCTTTAATTAGCCCTGAGTCCCACCACCACAGGACTGCCCTGTTCTGACACGTACCCCATGACGCTTGTGTTGAATGTGCATTAATCTCCTTGCTCCTGATGGCTGGGAGACAACCTCTCCAAAACAAACAAACAAACAAAAAAACAAGATAGCTTTATAGTATTTACAACATGCTTGGCTTTACGCTAAGCAGCCAAATTAAATATAACCTTCGCTCTTGACTTTAATGGCCAAGCTGTTCTCCAAGTCCCGTTATAATTTTTGAGATCTTTGCTGTTGTTGCTGACTCTAAGGTTTAAGCACATGAAAACCTACTTTCAAACAGGTGAAAAACAGTTTCCAAATGAGAGCCTTAACTTCCTGGGGGAGCAACATTTGACAGGTACTATTTGGCACCGGCTTCTTCCAGGGTTTTGTGTGAAGTTGGCTTGTGAGGCAGAGTGGGCACACTAAGGCAAGGCGGGTTGCCAGCAAAACTAAGAATGATTGATACCACATGATTACTGTGATTTCACTGCTATCACCAAAGGTTAGTTTAAAACAAAGAAAATCCAAGAAACTATCCAGAGGATCAAAACAGCAGGCACATTTTTTTGACAAGATGAGAGAGTTTCTCAACACCTTCCCAGATCACAGTCCTCTTTCCCTGTTTGGTCTGTCAGGTGAGAAGAGCAGATCCCATTTTCTCACCTGGGATGTTGCCAGCTACCTTTTGCTGTGGTCCTGGTACCTCTCCTAAACTGAAAATTTTGGCCAAGTTAGGACAGGGACAGGGCATTTCTGTAATACAGCAGAGTGCTTGTGCAAAGCCTTCCTGGTGGCCTGCTTCTGGTCATGGCCAAAAATCAGTTCCTGCACACGGCTGTAAGGGCTGAAACAGGTTGCTCCAGTAAAAGCATACTGGAGTGAGTTACCAAAACAATTATGCTGGCTGCCCATATCCAGCTGGGGATTTTAGAGTGTTTTCTGTAGCCTAACTCTAAAGACACTCTTCAGCCTCTTAAATACATCGTGCACACCCAACCAGTGCTCTTTTTTCAGCCTTTACCTCAGACTGACCCTGAAAACACAGAGCACCTGAAACAAAATTCCTTCTTGGTGAGCACTGAAGAGTTGATCCCTACGCAAATTGTCTGCCAGCTTGTAGGAAGGTCTTTGTAGCACAGTGATGTTTTCACTTGCTGTTTGTGTAGCCTGTAGCGAAGATGTGAACTGGAGTACTTTTGTGGGGAAGCTTTGGCAGCCCTGGACTCTCCCACAGGGAGTGCTCTCCGGCCGAGAGAGGGTGTGCACATGCATGCTGGGAGACCACCAGAAAAAGCTTTGCTGGAAATATTGCAGGATTTTTCAGGTTGAGAAGTGCAGAGACATTCCAACTTCAACGAGAATCCTGGTGTTCTCTGCAGTTTGTTTTGACCACTTTTGTCTTCGTTCTGTTTGGGGAAATTCAAATTTATTACCCCCCGAGTGAGGTCTATTCAGATCAAAAGTGGTGCTAGGATGGATTCAGTCATGGCTGGTACATGGGAGATGAATTTGGCTCAGAGTTGGTACAATGTCAGTTACTGATATTCTGTTAGTTTTCAGCTTGAAGGTGCACAGATGTCATTTTTACTACTTCTTTTGAGGAGATCGATTCTCAATCTGTGTTTTTCTTTCTGCCCAGACCATACCTGCAAAAATAATAACAGCAGAGTTAGTGTCTTCCCAGTGACTGCTGAACTCTCTAATGCAGCCTCTACAGCCCCATAACAGTAGCTGGCACCAGATCACAGCGCTTGATTTAAACTCCACTCCTTGTTCAATAGACCAAAAATAAAAATAATGCTGAGAGATGAATCAAACCTGAGTTTGTGGGGTTTTGGGTTTTTTTTCCCTATCCCTGAACATAAAGAACAGAATGTGTTTTTTAGTCTAGATGACTTGTCTTCCAAAGAGATGAAAACAATAAGAAACTAGTACCAGGTCCCCCAGGAACAGATGAGAACAGTGCCTTGCTTTGTAACATTTGTCATGTGCACTGAAACATCCACTGTGGGGTTTTGCTGAGCAGGAGAGAACTTCCCCACCCTGCAAATATTTTATTTTTTTGTGGATTAAAAAAGAATCTAGACCTAGAGAGGGTAAAAAACATCAAAAGCAAAAAGCATTTGAGAAATGAAAATCTGAAAAAGTCAGTACAAGTCTCAGAAATATTTCCCTTTGACTCAAAGCATCCCTGGTTTTAAATAACTTTACTCTCACTAGAGTAATTAATTTTCTTGGCAGAAAGAGCAACCTGCATTTTTATTTTTTTGTAATATGCTGCCGCTAATTCACTGTTTCAAAACCCCCCTTCTGTGAAGGGGAAAAAAAAGAGAGGGGAGAATAAAAAAGCTGAAAAATGCATCAAAACTGACCATTTCCCACAAAGACAGTTTTCACTTCTGCATATCAGCATTTCTGAACAAAACAAAGCACTACACAACTTTCCTGAGCAGCTCTATTCAAGCAGGACCGGAGGCCAGCAGGGACGCCGCTTTAATGTCATGACGTAGTTGCAGACAACAAAATGATTCTCTTTCCCCCAGCCTGTGTATGTATAGCAGAGAAATTATAAAGGGGGGGATTACTATGGTAATGACCACATAGCTGCTGCGTGTTTATGCAGATTGATGGCCAAGGAGCCAAATCCCAGGGTCTTTACGTCACCAAAGCTCTGCCTGCCCATCGGCCTCCTGAAAATTGCAATCCAAAGAAGCGGCCCAAGACTCTGGGGGAGAGGGAGTTTTTGAAGTGGGTTTGAAAATATTTCAGTGGCAAACACTTCTTGCATATGGGGACTTCATTTTTAACAAGACAGAATTACTTTCCTTAAATGTGTAAGGGGAAATTACCCCCAGTCCGCTGGAAATGGCCGTAGCTTAGCCTGGGATTAAACAATACCCATTCAAGCTTTATGGTGCATCAGGATTTGCAGGGTTAAACTGACAGGGAAGAAAATGGGATCTTGCATGTTCCCGTTTCCAGTAATGTCTAGCCAAGCTGACAGGAAAGATAAAGTTCACTCTTCCCTCCACTTAACTGGTGCTGGGAAAGAGATTCATACCCAGGAGAAAAGGAGACATGGCATCAGTCGTGACTTCTTGGCGTAAATGAAAGGAAATTTTGACAGGCATAAAAATGTTATTTTCTCATGAAAAGCTGCTGCTTCAATATGCGAATGGAGATGCTTCTCAGGAAAGGAAAAGAAAGGGGAAAAGAAAAGAGCAGTCTCGGTCTGGTGCCAGTTTATAATAATTCACTGTACTGCCCATTTCTCACTGCATAATGATCCCCAGCAAAGGAAATATTGAACTCTTATTTCTGGATCCACATCTTTAAATATCAAAATAATTGGGCAGAGGAAAGGTCATCCCTTCCCATTTTTGTTAGATGCTCTCCTTCCCTGGCAGCCCAAGGCTCTTGTGAAGGCTTTTAGCACCTCAGAAGGATACACATTGCTGGTAAAACGAGAATCATCCTGGGAAGGGGACTGGGAGACTGCTGGTGTCTGCTGGAAACTTTGGAAAATGTGGGCTGCCAGATGCTACTGGACATTTGGTCTGGGAGCTATGCACTTAATTAGTGCTTCTAACCATGTCCCCACCTGCAGATGCCTGCTCTCACTGTCAGCCTCCCTGCTCCCACTTTGCCTGCTTCAGCTCCCCCAAACCACAACATTTTGTGCAAGCCCACCCCTGCAGCTGGCTGCGGAGCTGTGGCTGAGTGATAGGAGTAATGCACACAGCCATTTCTTGGGATGCTGCACCCCAGAGGGTTAAAATCACGGTGTTATTTGATCCCTAGGTGAGGGGCAACCACCAGGGCCGGGGATCTCAGCTGAATCTGCTCCTGAACTCCCACAAAATTCAGCACTACCTTCTGCCACACAGGGAGGGTGGATGCCACGGGCAGCTACACCCTTCACACACCCAGCTGTGAGCTACCAGTCATGTGCATGGTGCTGGGCTATGGTGCAACCAGAAAGGCTCTGCTACTTGTGTAAAAAACTAATCCCAGGCGCTCACTCAGCCATGCTTTGACCTTAGCTCAGGAGAACATCTTCAGCTGTGTCCTTCTCTGGAGACCCTACAAGCCCAAATGATACTCACGTCCTGAAGAACCAGGTGCATGCAGCTGCCCTGATGCCATCCTGGCTGGCTCCACACTCCTTTATCACTAACCCCAAGGGTGGGGTCTGGGAAAGCTCCTGTCACCTTCATTGTGCTTTATACCCCTCTGCATGTCTCAGCACTCACCCAGTTTGACTCCGCAGAACCCACATGCCCCAACGTGATCTCTATCCCACAAAATCCTCCTTTTCCTCTCTGTCCTAAGATAAACCTATGCTGGCAAGGACCAAAATGTGACCCAAGTCCTAGTTTAACCCTAGGCTAGGGATCACTGTAGACCCACCCCCAACCTTAAATAATTTAGATGCTTTCCCATAAACCTCCCTGACTTCAAAAGAGCCCATTTTTAGTTGTTTTCTCCAAGCCCTGTACCTTTTTTCCAAGCCCTACAAGCCCTGAGTTGGGGCTCAGCAGAGCATCTATAAATCAGCTATAGAATGAATCGATGCTGCAATGACTGGAGTTCTTTGTGCATTTGCAGGGCATGTGTGTGCATGTTTGTTTAGTTTGCACACACACAGAGCCTGCAGAAGCCCTCTGAAAGTCTGTGCTCTGGAGAGGAGATAGCAAATCTGCACTGCCCGGGAGGGCTGGGGTGAGATTAACTGTGGGACCTGTGATTTGTTGCTACCTGGATGGTGTGCATGTTGTCAGTTTGGTGTGTCTCTATTTCTAAGTGAGTCATACTATACAAATCAATTGCTAATTCAATTAATCATGAAAAACATGCAAAAGGACATCTCCAGGAGCTGATTTAGAGCATGTTATATACGGGTGATTGAGCAACGAAAGTTAATCTGGGTCAGGAGACTTTGATTTTTAATTCTTAATGTCAGAGATTTCCATTCTTTTGAACTAAAATCTGACTTACAATTTATTTTTCTGAGGGTGCAGCTTATAGCTCCATTGACATTGGCATGTGTGGTCATGCATACTGAGCCTGTTCTCTTATGCCTGACGAATAAGAGCTTTTATGGATGCACAGATCAATACAAGCTTAAGATCTATAAAGAGCTGCCTGGCAGTGTTCATATGCAGGACACATCTCATTGCATTTATCTACAAAGTTGTTTACAGGAGGTGAAATTATGGTTTTATTGCATTCTTCTTTCCCCATTCTGTGAGAAACTACAAATTTTGATCTTTTGTGTTGCTTTGCAGTTTCTGGCCTAAATCTTAACAAAAAAAAAAACCAAACCAAACCAAACCAAACAAAAAAAACCAAAAAACCAAAAAACAAAAACCAACCAACCAACCAAACAAACAAAAAAAACCCCACCACAAACCAAACAAAAGCCT
The DNA here is from genome assembly GCA_013399855.1 of Oxyruncus cristatus. NCBI lineage: Eukaryota > Metazoa > Chordata > Aves > Passeriformes > Cotingidae > Oxyruncus > Oxyruncus cristatus. The sequence continues at coordinate 1,510,562 of VXAY01003412.1, forward strand.
CCAGGTGAAGAACGTAAGTTGTGCAAAATAATCCCTCTGTTGTGATTTGTATAGAAGGCATTCTGGGAATTCAATGGAAAACAAGTGTCCATACCTCTTGCAGAGATGTTCTAGGGATACAAAGTGACTGCAGCCCACTGTGTGTGGAAACTCACAGGGTGGATTTCTCCTGGAGACCTGAGTTAGAAATTTTCAGGGTGTAGGAAACTCAGCCATGATGAATCAAGTGTCAAATATTTCAGATCTAGATGCTAATATATGCTTTAGTCCAAAATAGGATGCTGAGTTCCTTCCTGACAGCATGAAAATCTGACATTTCTGTTTTGTGAATAGCCCTAGGAAAGAAACAGGGCTATAAATAACACGCGTGTGAATGTGCAGATTTAGGAGAAGTGGTGCAAGAAGCTTCTACTTGTCACTGAAACTATGGGCAATTCTAGTCCTTGCTTGTCCTTGAACATGTGGACCACTGCCTGGCTTTTGGGAGAGGCCTCGGGATAGTGGAACCCTGCCAGGGCTGTGTCCCTCCTGTGTCAGCTGCCAATTCTTGAATCCCTGCTGCAGTCTTGGGAGAATCACCTTGACCCAGCCAAGGCAACCTTGGCAAGTCATTAGGTGATGCACCTCCAGTCTTCACCTGCATGATGGAAGGCATCCGTGCCTTGACACATTGCTTCAACATTCCTTGGATTTGTTGGGAGGGACAAGGGACACAGCTTGCACTGTGCAATGCCATGACTCAGGTCAGGAAAGTGATGCTGTGCTGGGGTCTAGCTGGATTTACTAATTCTGTTTCCCCACCACATTTGTCACTCAGTCAGGCTGATTTCCAGGCTGGAGCTGGTTGCCATCCCAGCAAACCTGAGTGAACTCACAACTGAGAAGTGGTCAGAAGCTAAAGGGAGCCACAGAGTACCATTACACGGAGCACGGCAGGCAGCTGCTAGACCCTCTCCCATACATGACCATTTGGGTTTTCCCAGATAAAGCACATAATCATGGAATTTGAGAAAATTTCAGGGCGTAAGGGATCCTAGGAGGTCCCTAGTGTGACCTCCTGCTAAAAGTGTTCCCAGCTGTGAGATAAAAAACTTCCATGGGGGGTGCTCCACACGTAGGACAAGGTTCCAAACCTGAGTGGACTGCCTTTTTTAGGACATACATGACAAGTGATGAGACTATTCTGGGAAGAAAGTTATTAATTCCAGATGAGGAGAAATCCCTGAAGGACACGGGCTGTCTTCATGACTTTGAAGAAAATCAGCAGCAGAGAAACTGTGCGCAGGGAGGTTTCCAGTTTCAGAATGAGACTTCCTACCAACATAATTGAATATACGCTTAATGCAGGGAGTTGGAAACAAGTATGTTAAGGAGGTGAGTACAGCATTATCAACACTTCATAGAGCAGAACTACTCAGGGGACGTGAGCAGGTAATGGCGATGTGTTCCCTTGTCACTCGTCTGGGTAGAAATGGTTGGGCTCCTATTCTGCTGAAAGGCATGGAAACACTTAGGTGGATAATAAGAACACAAAGATGACCCTACAAGAAGAGCACGAGCTCTTCTAACAAGCTTTGCCACTCTTTGCAGCCATGTACCCCACTGCTGCTTCCTCAGAACAAATGTTGTAGGCAACATCTTTCACCCAGAACTTGACTTCCTGCAGCCCAAATGAGAAGACAAGACCCGGATCAAAGTCCCTTTTTAGCTGGTTAAACAGCATTACTCTGATTGCACCTTGGATCAGGCCCTTCTTCCTCTGTAGCACATCTTCCAAAGGCAGCAAGTATCCTGTGCTCTGATCCCCTGGACCAAAGGATAGTGTTAAAAGTTTGAGGCAAAGACTGTATGACAGGTCAAACAAAGGCCACTAATCTCTGAAGACAGAGCTGGAACAGACTTTAAGAAGACATTGAATCCATCTCCCTGTTCTCATTTCATTGCAAAACATGATTTTCTGGTTAAAGTAAATCAAACTTCTTGAGTCCACCAAAATTGATTTGTAAAACAATAGACCTAGCTGTCACTGGTGGGCCTATGAACCAGGATGGTGCAGAGGAGCCAAGCCTTGAGGAAGGCAAGCCTAAAGCTGCACAAGAATTTTAGTCCTTGGCCTTTATATTCCTGCAATATGTGCTGAATGGGTCACTGTGTTCGGAATGTTTTCCAGCTAAGTGCAAAAGTTTTAGTGACTACTTGTCTGAAGTACGTTATACAAGAAAAGGTTTGAGTAAGAGTGCATGTTTCCCTATCAATCATCCTCTGCATACATGAGCACATTCAGTGCCTTTCTGCTCCCGTATAAAGTTCATTGCAGGAGATTTATTTCCCAGATATCTTTCCTATTCACTGACTGGCTAGTCAGTGTGACAAAGATTATATTGCTTACTCCTTTGTAGATGCCTAAGAAGATGAAATAACTTCATAACCTGAAGAACTGACCACAATAACTCATCGATGGAATTGGTGATCTCAGCCAATGGCCAGTTAAGTCAATAGCAATTTTGGCCTTTGGCTGTAATTTACAGCTGCCTGCCCAGCCAGAAACTCTGATGATTCTCTACAGCATCCTTCCCCAATGTTGATACAAGACGTGGTGCACTTACACACTTTCCACTTGCAAAGCTTCAGTTCTCTTTCATTTAGAAAGACCCTGTGATCAGAGTGGGGCCTCCCAAATCCCACCTGTCTTGCTTTAATGAATGGGGTTAGGAGAGTGGATCTTTTTTTGCAAACTAACATCTACCTTGATATACCTTGAGCTTGTAATAGTACAGTGAGGCTACAAAGCCCTCAACTTTGGACTTCTCCTCTCCTCCCCTCCTTTCACAGCTGCTCTGCCACATGCAGGGCTCTACACCTGCAGGGCACATCTCCCACTGACATGACTGCTCTGCCTCAGGCCTGCCAAGGGGGAGTCCTGAAGACTCCTTCAGGAGTGACTGTTACTTGGGTTTCACTGTGTTTTACTAGCTTTTATGTTACTACACACTGTACATTTAATTAAAGATCCCTCAGGACAACTGGATGCTGAAATCAGGGTCTGAAATAGGTTTGGTCTTGGAGTCATTTCCTGTTGGGCTGCAGTGTGGTGCTGCTGACTAAAAATCAAGTCTGCCTCCTTTCCCCAGCCTCTTTCCCAAATCTCAGCACTCCCCACAGTGGCAAATGTCTCCTTCAGCTTCCTGAGGAGGAAGATAATTTTCTGACAATAGACATTGATCTCTCATTAGACTCCATCCTGTTAGTTAAAAGCTGTTTTTACTCAGACAATCCAGAACTCATTTCCAATCTTAAAAGGGTACACTGCTGGATACTCACTGAGGGTATAATTTTTAACCACTCTGTTTAGTGAATCTACAAAAGTAGTTATTGGAGCTGTTTGTATACAGTAATTTTTCCCCAGGCTCCTGAGAGCAAGAGCAGGTGACCCTGCATTGCAGGTCCCTTCCAACGCAGCATATTCTGTATTAACTGTGGTCAAGCTTTTTTCTATTCAAAGGAGACAATATTACCCCATTTCACAGAAAGTCTGTTCATGCCACAGCATCCTGAGGAGACTTTCTTAGAGCTATGCAGGGATGACCAGGGCCTGTGCCCCAAGCAGGGACTGTCCCATGCTTCCCTGGACTTCCTCTCTGTGTCAGCCAAATGCAAAACCATTGGATGAGCCCCTGTGCTATACCCACTGGATGAGTTACTGCTTTCAGGGAGATAAAGCCTTAATTCTTAGAGATATGGTAAAAAACTTTCACACCCTAAGGACACATAAATGCAAAGAGTGGCCAGTGAGGTACAGCTCATTGTCCTGCTGCCTGTGTACGTAAACATAGTCCTTGCCTTGCAATTACCTGGCATATAACTAAATGAAACCAACATTTTAACTCAAATCTGTATGTGTTCCTTACATCTGTATTGTAGCTTAACCATAGACTGAGTTTTTAGAAGGAGGTCCTGATGACACTGCTGAGGACTGAACAGGTGCAAGCAGTCAGTCTGGGAACAGGATAGTTTAAACAGGCACAGTCTGTCCTGGCTTTTCACCCTCCTTCCCTGTGCTACCATGTCTGGACCCGTGGTCAGGGGATGCTGTGGTTTCAAATCAACTCATCAAAAGGCAAAAAATCCTTCTTTCGTGGACACGGGTTCTATGTGTGTGTGTCAGAATGTGAGAGAGCAAGCACTGGGACTGTCTGTCACGGCATCTCTAAAGATTCAGTTGTTAAACTGGGCCCTGGACCTGGGGCAGAGTAGACCTTCATGGCTGGAAATTTTATGCATAGGCCCTATGATGATATCAGAGGTCCTTTCCAACCCGTCTGATTCTATGATTCTATGTCAGAATGCAAATTTGACTCATCAGTCTCAGTTAAGAAGCTGCGCTTTTTTTTCTCTTACTGAAGCTACTAATAACCTTTTTTGATGAAAACTTTTTTCTTAATACTTTTTACCCCACTCTGGTGTTTCATTGTCTTTTTAACAGTGCCAGCTGCTTCACTTCAAGAATTGGTTTTCTGAAAGTGAAATGCTTCTTATCCTGAAACATTTCTGGATGGTATCCATTATTGATTTGGAGCTGATGATGACTGCAGTAGCTGTCTCTGACTCCCTGAACCACTTAGAGCATTTCTCCTTCAAGTTAATAATAAGCAGTAAAAAGCAAGAAGATTTCAAGGACTGGCTCTATAGTATGACTGTGCATGCCAGGCACACCTAACAGAATGTGTACCAGGGCAGCTCCATTCCCTTCCATTTCCCTGGGGTACTGTGAGATATTATTTTATACATATTTTACCACTTAGAAAAGGCTCAGGACACATTCACCGAGCTCAGTGCATGAATTTTCAAAAGGGGCAATTTTGACTGACGTGACATTGACTCACAAGGAAAGGAACACCGTTTCCTTGCAGAGAAGATCAGCTGCAGACAGGGTTCCCAAAATACAGATGGTACTGGGAACTCTGGTACCTCTCCTTTCCTTTTTGTATCCTCAGGCAACAGGGACAGCCCCTGGCCAGTTGGCCAAGTACCTCCAGGCTAAAAATATCCCTTCTTAACCAGAGCTCTCACTGCAGATGCTGTGAGAAAGTGACAGCTGAATTTGTTAATTCTCCATGGGAAATCTCCTTGGCAAGGTTTTGCTAATGACCAAGGATGCCACACAATGTTCATCTCCTGGGATGACGGGGGGAACAGGCTGTGGGCCAGAGAGAGCTGCCCACAGCTGGGTTGCAAATGCTTCCAGTTCGACCTCTCATTCCAGCAGCTGAAGCATTTAGGTGGAAAATGAAGAGGAGGAAATGCTCCTTGGCCTATTTAGAAGTGGAAATGCAGAATTAATAAATGCCCATAAGATCTTCTGCCATCCATACAAATGATTTTGTTGCTGCCTGGCCAATGTGAGCTTTGAGCCAAAGACAATGGTCCTGTGCAGGCAGAAAAGAGCTTCAAAAACAATGAAAATCATGACCTGAACAGCAGGGAGCTTTATCCTTAGTTTGCAACTAATCAGACTAAAACTTATCTTTCAAAACTAATCCAAGTGAATGCAGCACCCTCAAAGTGGACAAAGGATGGACAGCCTGAGAGCTAAATGCAGAGTGTGGGATCACCCTTTTGGTACTTGGACACCTGAAGCTGGTCATAATTGTCTGAAGACCTTGCACTCAGAGTAGTGGTGACAGTGTGTATAAACCTCCCCTTAGAAGTTGTTGGTCAGGAACTTGACAACAGGGAAGAAAAGGACTGGATTGTAATGTAAAATACCTGCTGAAGTCCCTGTGGTCCAGGAGGTGCCCAGGGGGTCATGAATGAACCCTGCGTTGCCTCTTCAAGACAGCCACAGGAAGGTCAGTGGGAGTATTTCTGCTCCAACCGCCACTCCTGGCTGCAGCGCAGTGCAGATACATCACTAGTTGGTTGTTTTGCTCTTTCTCTTGTTTATCTGCTCAGATCTCGTTAGTAGACTCAGTATCAGGAAAGCTTTGTCCTTGTTTCTGTTTGGCTTTTTATCTCATGGCCTTTCTATGACAAGTCCTAATGGAGAAGTGAATAAAGCCAGAGTCTTACAGAAAATGATACATCTATCTAATGAAGTCTGAAGTTGTCTGGGTTGTGCTTCCAGAGGGGTGTGCCAGGGCAGTCACAGGGTTGTGCAGCACTGGCAAGGCCAGGTGTGCAGCAGGGGTAGTTTCACGTGGCAGCATGGACTTGCAGAGAGCTTGTGCTAGTTTTTGTTTGTTGGACATTTGGCTCAAAGCTGATAGCAGATTTCCCCAAAGGGACGAGTGTGGTCTCTATTAAAAGGAAAAAAACCCCGGATACTAAATGTCACAGTAATTGATGCTGCATCCTTATAAATAACTTCAGCTTTTTCCAGCTCTTTCTACTGCTTCTTCTTTCCTGACACCTTCTCCTGCTGTTTACTGAGACTACCTGCATGCAAGCGAAGAACAAACCTGCCAAAGATGCAAGAGTCCCCCTGGGATTTCCCACTTTGTCAAAAGCTGCCAAGTTGCAGGTGGGAGAAGCATGCTGGCAATGATGTAATGGCTGCTAGGCTCATCCCTGCTGACGGCTTTAAAAGCAGTGTTTCCACATGAAAAAAAGAGACAAATGCAAACCACATGACAGGGGAAGCAGAGGATGTAAATGGGAAAGCAGAAGTGCCTCCTAAAACAGTCTGCAGGACTCTGCTTCTCTGTTCTCCTGCCTCTCTCCCTAGACACACTGTGGACAGGGCCCAGATGTGGTTGGGGTCCGGATGCCACCTGTCCCATTCCCTTGATCCATGTGTTTGAAGCGGGAACTTCCTCCGGCTGTCTCCCCACACTCACCAAAGGGTTTTTTTTCCCAGCAGACAGTGGAAATGCGAAGGGGTCTTCTCTCTCTGCACATATGCTGCAGCAGGGTGGCTTTCTCTGCTTGCTCTGAGCAAGTATCTGTCCCCACCACTGCTCACAGACCTCTAGGTCACAGCACCAAGGGGATCTGGTTGACCTGAGTGAACAGGTTGAAGACACCCCTCTGAAGGCCCCTGGACCAGGAGCCCAGAGCAAACAAACTTAGAGAAAAACATCACTGCAGAGGAAATGGGCATCGTGATTCTATCATACTGTCTGCTTGTTTTCAGTATAAGAAGTCTGGATGTGTCACCGAAGTCACTGCAGAGCCCCAGTTGTCAGCAATGAGCTTCCTTTACAAAACATCCTGAAACAAGGCGTCTGATTAAGAAAAGCAGACACATTCTGTGTCTTATCCAGGACCCTGCCCTTGGGTTTAGCCAGGTTTTAGCAAATTTTTTACCTCCTGGGTTGGTCAACAATGCCCTTGCTGGAAAAGCTGGGCAGGGGCTGGGAGACCCTGTATCAAACTGCATTTCTTCTTGGCAGTACAGTAAAAGGGTTAAATTGTGGCTTCAGCAATGGACTCAAAACTCACAACTGAGAGCCCTAAATGGCACATGAAGAGAATTTTTGGTCACTAAATTATTCTTATTGCTGCTGGATAGCTGAAGAGCCACAATCATAAAACCCAGCAGTGAGTGCTGCAGACAGATTTAAGATAAATCAGTTCCTGACCGTGGCATTGTTTGGAGAAGAGGCCCATACTTTCTTTTTCTTTTCTAAAGGAATAGAGCAGACTGAGGTGATGAATGTTCCCTTTCCCAATGCAACTGATTTGGTGTCGCCCAAACCACAGGTCATTGTGGTTTCATTTAGATTTGCAATCTCCTTTCTCTGGGGCTTTATCCTAGGAGTTGTTATTTCAATACCAACAGTTTGCACGAAGGGTCTGGGCAGAACAGAGACCCGAGGCTGTCACTGGCATCCATGACCATAATAACCTTGCATGAGTAACATAGTAAAGCCAACAGCTAAGCTATCTTATCCTTGGACAGCTGCAGGGTTCCAATAACCCTCATTACACCACATTCTCCTCCAGGGCGTAGATAAAAAAAAAAGAAAAAAAGAAAAAAAAAAAAGAGAAATCATTTATATTATGTCCAGATTGGCACAGGAACACAGACACTGTACAGTACACTATTAATTGTGGCATTCTTTTTTGTGCCATATAATATTGATTTTCCTCCAGATAACCAGATATCATTAGCCTGATTAATGCTACCACAGCTTGGAATAACTGGCTGGAAAGTTCAAATTGGGGCATTTTTCAGGAGTAAAAGATAAAGCATATCTCAGACTTCTCTGTTCATACCTGGGGATATGCTGTTCAGAGGGTTTCAGGGGTGTTAAGCCAGACAGTTAAGAAGAGGCATAGGAGAGGAGAGCTGGAACTGTGCTACACAGCCTGTCTGATAATGTCAGACCAGTTCAGCCGCACTCAGGGCTGAGTTTATTTTGGTGCCAAAGCCCTAGGTTTTCTTCCTAAAAAAGGTTGACACATTAGCAGGGAGAGCTGAGTCACGCAGGCTGCCTCAGCCAGAGCTGAGCTCCTGTGCTACTGGGCGTGGAGGTGCTGGCGTTGTGGACACTCATTCTTTTTGATTGCTTCAGAAGGAAAAGAGAAAGACTAAGCTCCCAGGGGCTGGTTTAGGAGAAGACTGTTGCTCAGGGAACAAGTGTGTTGCTTATTGGCTGAACATGTGCTCTGCCATGCAAAGGGAATGGGCTTTACTCTGCTTGGGGACACAGAGGAAAATTGTGAGATGCATCAAGATCCCAACTAAGACCCTACAGTCTCATAACAAAGAGGGCATCTTGGAAAGAAGTGAGATGAGGAAAGAAGTCCTGCAAGGAGGGCCAGGGACAGCACACACTAACTGGTCCTCTGAGTGACGAATCTCTGACACTTCTTAAAATTTGTCAGTGCTACAGTCTAGGAGAAGGTATCTGCTCCCTCCTGGGATATGTGGGCTGAAACTGGTGCACTAATTGATACAGTCTGTCAGCTCAACACCAGATTGTTAACATGTCTAGATTCCTGTGGTACTCAATCTCAAAATAGTGGCAGTAGGATCAGAACAGTCACTTGAATATCACACAGGTCAGGAAGGAGGAGAAGACAGAGGAACCTACTTTCTTCCTTTTGGCACTGGAAAGATTAAAGAACATTGTGTTGTTTTTAGTCCAGGGGTTTCAAAAGAAGGCACACCAGAGAAGCTGATACTGGGGAGTATTTGGGCTCTGATGAGGGGATGGTCACTATACATGAGTGTAGAGCATCTCAACAGACCCCTTTATAGCCTCCTTACTAGTGAGAACTGTCCCAGAAATAGGGAATCCATGAGGTCTGCTCTGAGGGTCAGGTGGGAGCAATGGTAGACCCAAACCCTACACAAGGGAAAATTTGGGAAAAAATTAGGCCAATTTGGGCAGGTAGGTCTATCAGGAGGTGATGGTGGTCTGGTTTGGCCTATTTCTTACAAAATAGTGCCATTGCCTATAAGGATTAAAAGCATGTCTCGGTTTCGTACAAAGCCAGATAAAGCACTAGCTTTCCATCAGCACAATGGAAAGCTTGTAAACTTTCTTCCTCAAGGGACTTATATTACAGGTCCTGTGTTCTCCTTGTTCTGAAGAAAGGATTATTAATGCAGGGATTAGGCATGAGGGACGAGCAGTCCCTGAAAACCTAAAAGTTGTTCCATTGACTTCTTTCAGTTCTCCATCAGATGAGCCAGGTCTGAGCTCATTAAGTGAGCTAAGATTCTAATTGGCAGTAACTGACAAGTCGAAGGAGCGTTTATTTATTGTTCTTGCCTAAAAATATCTGTGAAAGTTTCCTCAGCATTTGTTGAGGTGTGACTGGCCAGCTGAGTGAGGAGGTGTTTTTTCCGGTTCCTGTCTGCGACATGGGACAAGCCTTTCTGTGGAGCACAAGAGCACTCCTGATGTGCATGTCAGTACTGCAATGTGTATGTGAACTCTGACTTCAACACCAGGGTTCTTTCCTTTGCAATTTAGACAGCTACTGTTTGCAAGCCTTTTAACTACCTGATCATTCAAATATCCTCCAAACCCAACAACAAAATGTTTGTGAGTATTTTTGAAACAGAGTAGTTTCACAAACCTGGACGTACCCAACATTTGCTTTGTATTATTCCCACTGTACTCACATTTTCCTCTTTAAAAGTCCAATTTTAGCAGCTCTGAACTGAGGAACCCTTTCTCAGCCACAAGTGTCAGCAATCAGCATCTAGTCTGTCTTAAAAACACAGGACAATTTAGTCTGTCTTTCCTGCCAAGTGTCATAAAATGCATTGATACTTCACGTTATTCCATCTTCCAGGGAACCACACCTCGTCTGCCTTTATTGCTGCAGAGGGGGCAGGGTGATGTGACCAACACTTTCTGCAGGCTGGATAGAACTGCAGCTGAGGATTTTGTGCAAGTACCAGAAGCGCAGAACCATGTGTCTCTTTCGGAGACACAACTGAATGATCACTTTTGTTTTCTTTTGTTTTGTTTTTATTGTTTTCCTCAGGAAGAAAAGTAAATCTTTTTAACGTTTTGCCAATCCTCCAAAACAGGAAACTTTGAGAGACTCCAAAATTAAGTAAAGGCAAGTTTTGAGATATTTAACAGCTACTGTTAGCAATTGTAAGCTGCCAAAGATTGATATTCCTTCTACCAGACAGGTTGGATATAATGAAAACACAGGGTAATAAGATAGGAAACTGTTATCTAGTCAGTACAAACTGTTAACTAAATCAATAAATTACAGACTTGAGAACTTCTGGAGGCTGAATTATTGCTGAATTACTTCTCTGGAGAACTACATCCAATTTTAAAGTTCATTTACTTTTACAAGATACTGGGAAAGAGTCTGCAAGGAGAATGGAGCTACTTCATATATAACAGAAGGAAGTTAAAAGACTGAAAAGAAAAATTATGAGTAGTGGAAGTGCTGAGCAGTATCTACGTTTCTTACAATGTGCAATTCCCAGTGTGAGTGCAAAAGTCACGACTTATAGAAGTGATTTGTGTTTCTGGGATGCTCATTGGAATTACCTTACAAATCCTCATTTTCAGAAAGTACTGAATGAAACTTCTGAACACTTAAGCTCCCATAACAAGTGTCACAATGAACATTCAGTGTCAGTAGTCATGTCTGTGACCTTGGTCTTGCTGTTTCCAATAAGTATGAGATCAGCTCAAATTCCCCACCCACTTTCCAACCGGAGGATTACATGAGTAGTGAATGAAGTAGTTCTTTGCTGTCAAATTGAGTTTAATTATACAACATATCCTAACCTATATCAAAAGTATTTAGATTTTAAAATAATCTCCTGGCCCGTCCCGAGGCCTTTAGACTGGAATGTCCATCTACTGGCCAGTTCTTCTGTGTTAGTCAAATACCAAAGGAAAAACCAGCCTGCCCATTCAAACATCTCTCTCACAAAGTTGAGCAGGAGAAAGGGAAAATTCCGTGTTTAGTTTTCTGGAACAAGTGAACCCATGACACACAAAAGTCCCCGTAGACATAGGCCCGAGGACCTTGGAAAGAAGGCATTGCTGAGCAGATTGGAAAAGGATGTGAGATGAGTGCGCGGAGGAGGAGCCACCTCCCAAAGTGCCCACATCCCATCCAGGGCTGCTGGGGAAAGGCCAGGCCTCTGGGAGTCAGTCCTGGGAGAGCTTTGCACACCTGCTCAGGGTCAAAGGCTCTTTTTTTTTTCTCGACAGGGAGATGC
>VXAY01003413.1:0-45987 GCA_013399855.1 Oxyruncus cristatus
TGGATGAGAATATTTTCTCCTATGGAACTGGAAAAAATATTTTTAAATATTTAAGTCCAAGCTGTCTTCCAACTTAACAAACATAAAACTTTTTTTTGTGACAAGTAACATCTTATGACCTGAAAAACAGCCATAAAAGCATTTTGGAGTATTTCAGGAGCAGTCTGAAAGTCTCAATACCAACAACTTCTCTTTGGAATAAAGTCGAAAACTCTTAACAGATCATCCCAGTTTGGTCATTTGTTCCATCATGACGGGTTTAGGGAGGGCAGGTCCTGTCTGACCAACCTGATCTCCTTTTATGATCAGGTGACACGCCTGGTGGATGAGGAGAAGGCTGTGGATGTGTCTGTCTGGACTTCAGCAAAGCCTTCAACACTGTCTCCCACAGCACACTCCTGGAAAAGCTGCAGCCCATGGCTTGGCCAGGGGCACTCTGTGCTGGGTTAGGAACTGGCTGCAGGGCCAGGCCCAGACAGTGCTGGTGAACGGGGCTGCATCCAGTTGGCGGCCGGTCACTAGTGGTGTCCCCAGGGATCAGTGTTGGGCCCAGTTCTGTTTAATATCTTTATTGATGACTTAGATGAAGGGACAGATGCACCATTAATAAATTTGCAGATGACACCAAGCTGGGGGGGAGTGTCGATCAGCTGGAAGGCAGGAGAGCTCTGCAGAGGGACCTGGACAGGCTGGAGAGCTGGGCTGATTCCAATGGGATGAGGTTCAACAAGGCCAAGTGCCAAGTCCTGCACTTTGGCCACAACAACCCCCTGCAGCGCCACAGGCTGGGGACAGAGTGGCTGGAGAGTAGCCAGACAGAAAGGGACCTGGGAGTTTGGATTGACAGGAAGCTGAACATGAGCCAGAGTGTGCCCAGGTGGCCAAGAAGGCCAATGGATCCTGGCCTGGCTCAGGAACAGTGTGGCAGCAGGAACAGGGAAGTGATTCTGCCCCTGGACTCAGCGCTGGTGAGGCCACCCCTGGAGTGCTGTGTCCAGTTCTGGGCCCCTCAGCTCAGGAAGGATATTGAGGGACTGGAGCAGGTCCAGAGAAGAGCAACCAGGCTGGGGAAGGGACTGGAGCACAAGTCCTATGAGGAGAGGTTGAGGGAGCTGGGGTTGTTTATCCTGGAGAAGAGAAGGCTCAGGGGAGACCTCATCGCTCTCTACAACTCCCTGACAGGAGGTTGTAGCCAGATGGGGGTTGGTCTCTTCTCCCAGGAACCAGCAGGAAGACAAGAGGGCTCGGCCTTAAGCTGTGCCAGGGGAGGTTTAGGTTGGGTATTAGAAAGAAATTCTTTCCAGACAGAGTAATCAGCCATTGGAATGGGCTGCCCAGGGAAGTGGTGGATTCTCCATCCCTGGAGGTTTTCAAGATGAGGTTGGACGTGGCACTGAGTGCCATAGTCTGGTAACCGCAGTGGTGTTGGATCAAGGGTTGGACCTGATGATCTCAGAGGTCCTTTCCAACCCGTCTGATTCTATGATTCTATGACTACAGCCTTTTCCAACACATACATTCATACACATTTTGGCCAAGAAATTCACCATTTGTTTCATTCTCTTACTGGGTCTGCATGCAGCAACCTGAAACGTCTAAACTATCTAGATAAATAGTGAGAGGAGATAATGCCATTCTCAAAACAGATCTTCCTGTAAAAAAACTCCCGTGGATCTTTATTCTTGAAGAAAGTGTCTTAATCCTGTGCCTTATTCCCCGCGACGTTGACAACAAATGGATGAAACTAGTCCTGTCCAGTGCCTGTAGTGATTCTGAGACAATTATTTCTTTCTGGAGCTTTCCAATTATAATTTGTAAGACAGTATCTTCCACATTTCCATACCAATTCTAGGCAACTGACAAACTGCTAATCTATACAGCATTTTTTAGTTTGTTGAGAAGCAGCAGCAACAGTACATTTTTTTATTTGGTTGGGGTTTTCTGCCTTAAAATACACTGTGCTACATTTATTTACAGTCAAATTACTGTTAAAACTCCTGCTAATTCCAGTGACAACAGAAAAATACTTTCAAGTTCTGTGTATGGTGAAAGACTTTGGTTATACATACCTCTGAAAAGAAAACAGAGAGGATGACTAGGCTGATCCAGTGAATTACTCCTGCAAACTGTGAAGCACTTGAAACTGCAATTAACATAATACAATGAAGGGTCATTATAGCAGCAAAATCCAACTTAGGTTTAATATAATTAGAACTGCCACAACTTACATATGGTAAAGTTTGTTAAATTTTGTAATGGAAGTACCCGAAGGAGGATGGGATGCAATGGGACATGGAACTCCAGCCCTGCCAGCTGCTCACCCTAATTCAGGCAGCTCATTGGCAGCTGCAGCAGCTCTTCACTGGAGCATTTACAGGTAACTCTGTTGGTAAGCAATGACATACTCAGGTCTTGGATGCTCTGTCACCTCTCCATGCTCTCACCCCATGCGCTGCTTTAGCTTGGGATGTGTGACTAAATCCTGTACACCTAAAAATCCAGAGTTAGGATTCAGTAAGGAAATGGAATGCTCTACTGTCCCCCTATTACTCCTTGTATTCAGCCTTTGACAATCAGCTCAGATGATCAGAATTTGTATGGAACAGGTGCTCAAAAACTGGTGCTCAAAATGGGCTCCAAATACATTTCACGCTGAGAGAAAAGCGCAGAAGGCTGACAGGGTCCAGTATCTGAACTGCTGGCAACTCCTACTCTCAAGTTTGGAATAAGAGAATGAAGAGAAAACATCCTCTCCTTAGTTCAGGCTACTTGTGAGCCTACCATCTCCACAGCGGACACACCAACCCAGTCTGTGTGGCTTGCAGTGCCAAAGAATGACTGTGTATCAGCCAAGTGTAAGGCAATCCACGGCTGTGTGCACGTGGGTGCAAGGCCGTGGGCTGTGTCCCAAGAACATACAGGGGACACACTAAATAAAGCATTTTCTTTTTAAATCAAAATCCATTGAAATGGGAAGCAGAGGAGAGGGATGCAGGAAGAAATCAGGATACAAATAAAACTGTGAGTATGGGATGCCACTGGAACTCTCACTGCTGAGGCTCTTCTGGGGTTTGATGAGAGAGCGTTTGCTGTGGTGCAGCACAGCAACTACTTAATGCAACAAATGGGCAGAATACAACATATTTAACTTTGCCAAGGCAGCCTTCAGAACCAGAAACGGAAACCGTTTGGGTGCTGTTTTTCCAGCAGTGCCGATTGACCTACAAGGCTCCAGCTGCCCCCCAGTGGAAAAAAAAGACACAGCAACCAGAATTTGGGGAGAAAACCCATTTCTGGTGCCGCACTAACTGAGCACCAACTGTGCTGTACACCCTGCCAGACAGCAGGCAATTACATTGCCAGTAAAACAGTAAACTTGAAAAAGCCTTCCAAACAAGCAGCTTTTGTACAGGAGTTGAGTCAGCAGCCCATACACTGAATCTGGATATTTGCCTCTTCCAAAACACTCCCTTTAAAAAACGGTGTGAAAAGCTACAAAACTAGAAGTGGCTTCAAGAGGTGCTCATCCCTGTTCTGTGGTGGTTTGGATACATCACTGGGCTTCAGTCTGAGGCAAAGCACCTAATCTACTCAGCTTTTACTTTTATCTGGAACACAGTTTCACGTTTGATGAATTTCAAACATTTTTTTCCCCCCAAAAGCTAAAAGTCAAAAAGTTTTGCTTTGCTTCACATTTTTCCTGTCTGGTGCTATAGGGCGGAGAAGTGAATGCAAATCCAGGTGCTTTTTAGTCATGAGCAAGGATAAAGAACAAATCAGTATAGAATGCAGAGCACAGCCGAACTCAGTTCACGTCCTCCCCCTTTCCCTCACTGTCACATCTCCTCAAAATGTATATCCAGAGGGGACAGATGAAGGATGCACCCTGACAAACCCTAAGTGACCATTACAGAAGCTTGTGCTACCAGCATCTGCTTTCAGTGGCTGCTCCTGACGGTGGTTTCCTGGCGGACACACTGCAGGGCGCGGGGAGCCAACGCTCACCTCACCACGTGCGTTGCGATGTTAATTTGTTAACGCTTGTGAGGAGCTTTGAAGACAGACCTAAAAAAGCTGATTACAGGACAGAGACTTATAATAAATAAGACCTATTATGTGCCCCCTGCTATCTGGGGTTTCTAATTCTGGTATGAATACGTTTTGTGATAAAACACCCTTAAAGGTCTCTGTACTTCTCACGTGTGTGACCCACAGTTTGCAAACGTGGAGTCCATCTCTGAAACCGGCAGCTTTGTGCACTGTGCAACCAAAGACTGCGTTGGAAGTACGGAGGAAAATGATGCTCTAAAAATGTCACAGCTGAAGAAAACACCAGGGTTTCTTCCGTTGCATTTTTTCTTAAATAAAGGGAGGCTTCCTAAGTAATTACAGTCTATAATGTGGATTAGCAGTTGTCATTATGAACAAAATTGGCAGTGATGTGCTGCGACTTATCCTAATGTACTGGTTGATTTTATATAGAATAAGGCATCCTTTAAAACTGTAATTACATTTTTGAGAAACCTAATTGTGGGCTAATGGCTTTTCAAAACCTTCACGTAAGTGACAGACATTCCTCCCATGGCACAACTGCAATACTTAGAATATCAGCCCCACCAAGACAGCCTTTATGTGATTTAAAACAAGATAGAAGGTATTCAAACCAGGCAAAGACAGAAGGCCTGATGGGATTATTCATCAGTTAGAATGTAAAGTAGCAACGCAAGTGGAATGGGTCCTTTCTCAGGTGCTGAGAAAATCCACACAGGCAGGGGACACCTGTGAGCAGTGAAGTCACCTGGCTCAACCAAACACCTACAGCTCATGCACAGGGTGCAAGCTGCAGAGCTTTGAACAGTGTCACATGCACCAGACACACAGAGGAGGAATGACTCCTAAAATAGAGCCTTCTTTAGAAAATTCTTCAGAAAATAAATGGTAAGAAAATGGGTGCTTCCACAGGAGAGTGTCCAAAACTGTTCAAACTCTAAACTCTGTGAGAAATCAACAAAAACAATTTTTAAACTCTCTGGCTCTACAGGGAGTGGCACTTCCCTACATCAACAGAAAGTTGTGACACCTCAATAGATGTTGAAAGCTGCTTCCTCATTCCTTTCTTAAGGACTTACACCCATTCCTGACTTTTTTTGAAAGCAGCAGACTTGTCCGAATGCTGGGCCTCCTCATCCAAAATGGGAAGTGACCAGAGACTACAGAAAATAACAACTGGAACGGAGTGGCCATGTCAGAACAGTGTGTGCAGCATGGACAGACAAGTGTAAATGGTGAGCAACAGTGTGGAGTGACAGCTCAGCCAGTTATTCATCTCACAGAGTGTATGAAATGGCTGCAATTATCAACAAAGTCCCCAAAATTAATCTTAATACAATTGCAATACCTAAATCTTTGCTCCACTACAATCAATCGACAAATCACAACAGTAAAAGGACTTCGGCAGAATAAAAATTTGGTTTGTTCAGCTTAAAGTTGCCCCAGAAGAAGATACCAGACCATGACTCTTTTGTGCTACGTATTCTTGCATTTATGGGATTGTCTGAACCCCAACTGCCATTTCAGCACACCTGAGATTGTATGGAGATGTGAGAGGCTGCTCCTCAACATTTAGCAGAGGGAAAAGTGTAGCTGGTATTTGTGTTCATGTACCAACTTTGTATCATAAAAGAAAAAAAGGAAAAAAAAAAGAAAAAAAAGAAAAAGGGGGTGGAATGGAGGAAAAGAGCAGAAAGGGAAAAAAGAAGATGAATTAGGAAGCAAAACAGGAGCATTAAAATTTCCACTGTGGAACCTGCGTAGAGTGAATTCAGATAAAACAAAACTCCATTTAAGCTATTGTTTGACTCCCAGTGTATTAGCAAAGTAGAATGACAATCTGTATCATTTCAGTGCATTACAAGCTCGAAAACCGTAATTTCAATTCCTATCCACCTCAGTAGAAGTAAATTAATAACAGAGGCAGCACCAAATCCCCTGGTATGTTCATCACTTCTGTCCATCCACATGTGATAAGCATCAGAGATTAATGAGGCACAGATTTTTTCCTGTGCATATGTAGCATGTCTGTAAAGGACAGACCTTTTCAAGTCCTAATGACAGCACATGTGAATCTCTCCATGTACACTCTGCTTGTATCCTATTAAAATCTGTCCTATACTGAATTTGTTAGTTGACCTGAATTTGGTCAGCAAAATAAGGAAGAGACTGACTTCACTGTACCAGGGTTCCACAAAAACACATTTCTTACCTAGCCTAGTAATCATGTAAATGGTAGGAAAAAAAATCCCCACCATCCTCCCCCCTTCAAAAACCTCCCAGCAAGTTAAGCCTTTATTTTATCAAAATTAAAAAAGAAGGAGAAAAAAAAAAGGAAAAAGAAAAAAAAAAATCCTCCTACTCACACTGGAGAAGCTTTATATCTATTAGGAGTTCCAGAGTCAGCAGAATCACCACCAATACTACACAGGCTACCAGGAAACTGTTGAGACTTGCACTGAGCAAAAATACCTGCCACACAGCTGCTCGTCTCCCACAGCACGGTTTTAGCCAGTTAGATCTAAAGAAATAAAATTAAGGGAAAAAACAAGAAAAGAAAAGAAAAGGAAAGAAGAAGAAGAAGTGAAAAAGGAAAAGAGCTAAAGAGCAGTGAACTCAAAATCACAAGTTCTGCTGTTATGGATACACTCAGCAACAACGCACAAAGACTTTGCAAAATTCACTTTCACTGGTTTCCTGACCAGGAGAAACACACAAGAAAAACCTTTCCCCTGGGGATGTTGTGTGTCTCCCCAGCTCTGGAGTGCACTGGTGTTCAAGTGCCTTCAATGCACAGAGTGATGCAGCCCTAACTATCACACACACATTTCTACTTTCTTCCTGGCTGCCCCGTTTTCATGTGCTCCCACTGTGACAGACACGCTGCATTCTCTCATCCCTGAGCACCAAGGCACAGCAGGGCTCTGCTATTTGGAAGCTAATGATGTTTTTTTAAGAATTTCTCTGCTGTTGAATTTTATGGCCATTCACTTTTATCCCTGCTCTACCATGAGAAGGATCTGACAAGGGCTGCCAAATCTGATTTGCAACAATCGGTCCACGACACCACGGGAAGGAGCAACAGGAATCTGGAAAACACCAAAGAATGATTCCACAGCTGCACTTGCAGGAGCAAAGGTACATACACCTGGCTAAGTGTCAAGCCTCTGCCCAAGTCTCTCTCACTTGGCTGTTTGTCTAACTCTCACCAATCTGTTTGTGGATCAGGCCAAACATTACTTTCCTGGAGTTTGGCGTAACAGTTTGGGGGACAACATGCACCAGGGACTGCTCCCAAACTTAGTTGGGATGATGTCACCTTGTTTTAGAGGAAAAATAAGGTTTAGGCAGGATGCAGTTAGGAGGAGGCTCCGAGGACCAGAACTCTGGATGGAGGTTGATGGGTCAGTAAAAGGCTGCACTCATGCACACACAAAATTACAAGGGGGCTGCTAAAAATAATTTTTTTTTTCCTTTTGAAAGTATTGGTAACAAGAATACCCGTGGCATGGACTTCAGAGGCATAAAGCCCATCCTGATACTTTTTTCCTCCTAAACCACCCTGACTTCTCCAATTTCACTTTGATACTTATAATTTCTCATCAGAGTGTTCTGCAATGTTCCTGTCCTGGCTCACCTCAGGAAGTTCTGATGGGCCATCGCCTGACACTTCAGATTTTCCAAGCACTGTAAATACACATTAGGTAATGAAAAGCTGACATGATTTATTGACTAGGCTTAAAAAGCTGCAAGCACACAAGTGTGGTGCAGTAACCCCACCGAACTAAAATGACAATACACAGTGGCATAGAAGATCTGATGGTACTGATCAGTTCCAAATAAACAGCTCTAGAACTCAATAACTTGTGTTATAATCAAACACTTGGAAAAACATCACAAAATGTTCTCTGACGTACCCACACTCCTAGACGAGGGAGAAAGTGATGCCAAGCAGCGCTCAGAGACTTGACACTTTCAAGCAGCCTCTCAGAATTAAGCATATCAACACTTGCAGTCAGATTGCCTGATTACCTGACTGTGAAAGACCTCCTCAACTGACTCTTAAAACTTCAGAGAAGATTTGTCAAGTGTTACTATCAGGGACTTGCCCTTAGGTTAAACTTCGTTATGGTTCAAGCCTGAGTACAAAATGCTCTACATTTTAAACAGGTAGTTTTAAAACATAAGGCAAAAAAAAAAGAGGCATTGGGATAGGACCTTTTTTCCAATTTGACCTTTTAATGGATTTTATTTTACATCAGCTCAAAATAGGTCAACTAGTCTTTAATGCAGCTACGATGTTGGGGTTGTTTTTTTTTTTTTTAGATTTTCTAAAACAACAAGGGGGTATGGCCCTGTTTAAACTGGACAAGCTTTAGTTTGATTCCCTGCTTACATTTATCTTCCCTTTTCCAAAAGTCCCGTTATCCAGCATTTTAATATTGCAGGTCAGCTTTTCCTATTCTCAGAACGGTCAGTAGAGGGCCCAAGTACAATCCTTTAAAAGCTCTACGTCGTCAAGCTTTTCAAATACACCAACTGTACCAGTAAAAATAAACCAAATGTTCATTATATAAACAATTACATATAGCCATGATAACCATTACTCAAGCTATTAATTACTTACAGAATCCTAAAGCACGTAGAGTTATTCTCTCTGTTCAGTATTATCCTTCAGTGTTAATAACACTGATTCTAAAAAGCTCCTGAATGAAACTATCAGCTTACAACTGCAAAAAGCAATCAGCTTAAGAGGTCAACGGCAGCTCACCTGCATGTTTACACCCATATCTCACTCTGTGTGTTTTTTTCTCCTGGGTGCTGCTCAGCCACTTCTAATTCCTGCTACTTCTACACTCCTCTACGGTCCAGTCCTGATCTTGCCTTGGGCTGCTTGGTGTTTTTTTATTTTTTACTTCTTACCTCTTGTAAAGGATGGACATACATAATAAAAGGAACTATAATCCAACTAGAAATATATTTTAGATACATCTGCTGACCTGCTAACCACGCTGAATCCTAATACATGAATCTCCTCATCTCTGCAACCCTGTAACCTGTTTAGTAGAGTAGTACTAATTTCTCCCTTCTGATGTGTAAGGGCTCATCCATTCCCCAGATTGAAAAACCCAGTTTTGGAGAAAACCAGATCCCTACCAGAATTAGTGTGGGTTTAAATTTACCTTCCAAATTCTGGACATTTTACCCGTGACCTTGCCAAGCTGCACTTAAATTTAAAGCTCGGATTAGAAATGTGGCTACAGAGACTTTTCAAAAAAATCCACCAAAACCCACAGAACTTACAAAGCTCATAAATTTTTGAGAATACACACTAACCATAGACATGCAAAACACTTTTTTCCCCTCACTTCAGACAAAAATGAGAAAAAAACTCAAACAATTTCCCCCACCCTCCAAAAAAATAAAAAAAAAACCCCAAAACCACAACACAAAAAAACCTCAAACCAATGAACTCAAACTATTTTGTTCAGAGAACAAGCACACACTCTCCTAGTGTTCTGTGTTTGCTTGAATCCACACACAAGTATGACTTAGGAAAACTTTCCCATGTGAAAGTTCAAACAGGTTCATCAGGTACCTCAGCTACTTCGTCTCTACAACAGGAATATTATTTGCCTTTCTTGCAATTAATGGATGAATTAAATAAATGCACTAGCACAGGAATTTCGTGGTTGATGGTGTAAAGTTTCGTTCTGAGACATTAAAATATATTTAGTGGAATTTTACCAGGGGTAATTCTTTTTAAAGATAATTTCACACATGGCTTTGTGCAAAACCAATCTGTCATGATCACTGCTAGTCTTATTAATAAACAGCTGGGGAAAAAAAGAACAGAAGGCAAAACTGGGAAAGGTTGAACACATTTATTTGGTAAGGGATCACTACAAACAATTTGTTCAAGCTGTTAGCAGCTGTCATTGTTTCTATTTTCTGTTCTCGTAAACAAATACCCCCAAACCTGCATTATACCTTAGCCTGTCTTTTTGTTTTTCTTTTGGCTAAACAGCAAGTGTTTGCATCGCGCAAGATGGCTCGATCAGAAAACAGAAGGATGGATGAGATCCAAACTGCTCTCTGAAGAGTAGAAGGCCGTGGTCAGGAAGTGACAGGAACACAGAACGGTTGAACAACAACACAAAATCTGGCTGAGAAGCACAGACAGCAGAACCTCACAGCAGGCAAGAGGAGCTGGAGGCCTTGAGCAACTCACTCCGAGGAATGGACTGAGCTCTGCACCCCCTTCCCAGACTTCTCCTCCAAGCTTGGTTTAACTACTGAGAACACCCTCATCTTTTTTTTCCCCTACAATTTTTATTATTTCGAACCCCGTGACACTTCTTGGAGGACTGCTGCAAAACTGCTGCTCAAAGGGCAGGAAAGATTGCCCCAGTTTTCTCCCTAAACTCACCCATGGCCAGTTTATACACACAGTCGCTCTTGTGCCAACATTATTCTTTAGCTTGATTAGTTCTTTTCCCTTGCTGGCATTTTGTCTGCAATGCATTTATACACAGTAATGGCAGCCACTCATGTAATTCAATTAAAGCCCACGCTTTTTGTACAACAGTCACTCAGTCTCAGTAACTACCCCAGTAGCCTCTTCTGCATGTGAATACAGACAATTTGAGCAGTACATAATATTTTGGAATAGGTTTAATTAATTACATGAATGCTTCCCAGTTCTATTTGAAGCACTTTACGCTTTCTAGGATCATTTGTTTCTTCTTTATAGGTGTGTAACACACCGTTTGCCCACAAGACAACCTGTGATTACCTGGTCTATTACTTCTCTCATTTGAAAACTGCTTCTTAGGTTTTTTCTTTTTATGCTAAGATCTTTAGTGAAGTATTCACATCAGGCTCAAAAACCACCTTTAAGAAACATAAGAACAGCCTTACCATGCCAGAACAAAGGCTTGGCATCCTGTCTCCAACAGTGGCCATGAGCAGATGTCTCAAGATGAATAAGAACATAGCAAACATATAAATACTTCCCCTTAACATTCTCACAGCATCCAACTATTTTCAGTTTGGTGACTTCCTGAGACAGATGTGTTTTCTCAGACTGTACTTAGCAACCTTCAACGAATTTCTCTTCCACAAACTTGCCCAACCTCCCCTTAGGGGGATGAGTTATTAGCAGCCACACGTCCTTTAGAAAGTGGCTCCAGGCATCTATTGCCCTCTGTGCAAAGAGCAACCTCTTTTTGCTTCTTTGGAACTGGGCCTTAATCTATTAATGTACCCTAAAGACTATATTGGGAGAGGGGTGTGTGGGTGTCTAACCTTATTTTAACCTCTCTGTGTCACAGCCTTTGTAATGTCAATCAAATCCCACATCAGCCTTCTGTTCTCCAGACTGAAGAGTCCTAGTTTACATAGTCCTCTCCAGTGGAAGTTGTATCACATCTTTGATCACTGTTTGCCTTTGATTCTTCTCCAGTTCTTTTATATCTACCATATCCTTTTTGACAGGGAGCAGAACTACACTCATGTTCAAGACGTGGGCAAAACCTGGGTATATACAGAGGAACAACAACAGCCTCTCTTTTATTCTCTGCTCTTTTCCCTTAGCAATGCTAAGATCTGATTTGCTTTCAGACTGCTGCTCAGTATTTAGCTTCGATTTTTTTTTACAGTCTTGCCTTCCAGAGAAATATTTTACACATTTCCCCTTTGTTCCATTGCTTATCTACACTTCCATTTTTGCACCAAGCCATATCTTCTCCAACTTAGATAATTAATTCCAGTATCAAGCCAGATAAATTAGATCCATTTCATTCCCAGTCTCCAATGAAGAGCTTTGCAAACAGTGGTCTGTGGGCTACAATTGCTACACTTCTACCCACAAAAAGTACGTGGGAAAAGCAAGTTCTGTTGGAAAAATACAGAAAGATCTCTAAAGCAAAAAAGTCTGAAAATCGCTGAGCTAGAAAATTAAGTTTTTGTCTTGCTTCTAGCAGTGCCCCCTCTACCAACTGGTAAGTCATTGGAGGGACCCACTCAAAGGATTTAGGCACCGAATAACGAGCTATTCTGGAAAACAAAACTTACAAAGAGAAACACTTAAAAGGCTTAAAAATCCTAAATCACCACACATTCCCATAACACAGTCCAAAATTTCATGTACTCTCTGGTGAAGAGCTGGGCACCTCACAGGTTCCATGGTGCTGAATGCTCTTTTTCTGCTGCAGTGCAGGTCTCAGTTTTGGACCACAGCACCGAGAGTAGCAGTGATATAGTACTGCACAAAGAACAAATCAGCACTACAGTCTCATTTCACCGTATCCTGATGGTAGGATTTTGCACCATCTTTCTGGATTCAGACTATGACTGGCAGCTAAAAATAAATTACAAGTCACTTTTGTAAATACAAGGAGCTCGCTCGCTACGGGAAATAGTTCTGCCCTCCAAAACCTTTGCAATTTGTCTTGAGCTTAAACCTCATTATTCACTGTGTATCAAAATCATGCATTCCTGGATCTGCATGAGCTGCATGGAACTTTTGAGAAAAGGGACTATTCCTTACTAATGCTGCCAGATAAAGACCAGAAAAGCAGAAAACAAGAGAAATGTGAGAACTTGATGCAGTCGAGATCTGTTAGTTAAAGCACCCTTTAGTAAAATACCTCAAAAAGATCAAAGTAATATCTGAAAAATGAATACGAAGAACAAAATAAGTGCATCTACTCGGTGCAATTACAGAAAACAGTGAAGGGACAGACATCTTTTTCTCCCAGGACGGATGAATATATTCACCAGCAAAGTCTTGCGACCAATTTAAAAAGAAGAGCTCATGACTCTTCCCTGTGTTAATTCTGCTCCTCTGTAAATGTCTGTTCAGTTTTGGTTTCCCTTCCTTTCTATCCCCACAGTTTTCTTTTTTTTCAGATATTCCTATTGTTTAATGCACTTTCTAGCTGTTACCAAACAAATCTGAGGCTATGAACTGATGATTATTAAATCACAACTGTTTACAGTTAATGTCAAATGAGTCACATTGCATGAAATCCCAAACTTTACAGCTTTTTATGTAAAACACAGTAGTTTGAAAGCACCAACACATTTCAAACTTCTTTAATATATAAAACCTCAAGAACGGCAATTTAAAACAAATACAACGAATAATTTAAAGTTGGTGTGTATCTCTTCCCCCTCGATTCTCAACCCCCAGTAAACACAGATCTTCATCAGGAGAGGCTCACTGTCTGTCTGCATAGTCACACAACAATAAAATACAGCCTGTTGTGCAACTATCTGTGAATTCCTTTATAAATGATTGTGACAGATACCTCCTAACTGGAACTTCAGGAAAATACAGGAAGGAGAACGTTTCCCTGTCCCTGCACACTTACCATTTTCTGCATGGTGTCAGTTTTCCAGCTATTCCCCACCACTTTTATTGGTCATTGACGCACAAAGCGGGAGAGAGAGAATATTTTTTGGAAAACAGAATACTTGGTCGGAAAAAAAAAAAAAAAAAAAGAAATCAAGAGTGGCACTTAAAGCTCGTGTTAACATTTAAAAATGTCTGGGTGATTAGTCTCCTTAAAGAAATGTTTGCACACTCTTTTCATGCAAACAGAGACCAGTGCAGACACAGCCTCTTCAGTCAATTCACAGACACAAAGCAAACTGCCAACTCTGCTGCTGCAGGTTGTGCTTTTTGTACCTGAGCATCACCCAATTTGTTACAGGTATGTTAGAAGTGTACCCAGGTGTTCTCCTTGGCATTCAAGGCACATTTTCAGGATGAGTTCAATTCTCATATATATATATCTCTATATATCTATCTCTGCCATGTCTAAGCAGTGCACAGCAGTGATATCCAAGGACGAGTCTAACCAGGTAACTGCAGGGCAGATCAGTGGGACCATTAACTGAGGAACATCACACCCATATTGGTTCTCTTTTCTTCCCATAGTGAGAAGAAATAGTAGATTCTTCCCATAGTAAGGGAGATTACCTTTATAAAGAGACTGCTACAGTCACATAAAACTCCAAATGTTTTAGCCACATATTGTTGGCATTTATCAGAAAACCTCCTTTTTCTGAAGAGTAAGACCCATAGCTCTGTTAACACCAGGCACATCAGCCTAACTGCAGCTAGGAGGCAAGGCAGATGTAGGAATTCCTCCTGTCCTCCACAGGGAAGCCTCACACACCTTCCTCCTCATCAGTGCAAGGCAATGGCAGTGCCAGCCCACCCAAACTGATCTGTAATGAGTGTTTGTAATGCAGATTCTGTCCAACTTAACCAACTCCCATCACGTCAATCTTTGTACTTTCCCTATGTGAGAAGTCCACAGAGGGAGAAGAATTGTTGCTCAACCCACATTATAAGACAACACATTTTGTGATGTGTTTGAGGGTTTCTGGGAGAGCAGAAAGGTTTTTCTTGCCTGATTACCCTTTCACCACTTACAGGTGTACTTCAGGGACAGGCTAAATGCACCATCTACTCTGCACTGCTTTCTTTTTTGCTTAGGACACGGATCAGTATTGTCATCCAAACTTCTGACAAAACAGCTCTAACTGTCCACAAAATTCCTTCAACAGACAGGAACTGATTGCCCTGAGAATTTGATATAAAAAAGCAAAGATTCATCAAACTGCACAAAATAAGATCCAGTATTAAAGCCATAGGAATGTCAGCTTACACACGGTCTGTCTAACAAGTTAAAGACAGACCACAATTTTCTTTCTTTTTATGTTTCCTTCTCTTTTTTCTATTTCTTGTGGGAGGGGTAGCTAATCTGATGCCATGTGAGAGTTTCCAGGCACACAAAGAGGGCTGAGCTATTCCTGAGCTACCCACCCATTGCTGATTGCTCATTAATACTGGCTTTATTAAGAGAAACATTCTCTCAGATAAAACAAAAAGCTCCCCTCGTTAGCAACCAGGTTAAATTTGTGCTTGGACCCTCTGAACGCCTTCTGGCCTTAAAGAAGGAAAATTAGAGGAAAACCTTGGGATGCACACAACCAAATCATTAAATCAGGAGACTCCTTTCTTGCCCTCTCATTCTTCTCTAGTCTGATGTCTCTCTTGCTGCTTCACGCATGGAAATGGAGCCTTACTGGTAACTGTGGACAATTGTGTTGGAAACCACAAGGCCGTAGACAGATGTAGCCTGTAAAAACCACCCGGCCTTGTCCAAGCACAGGGATGTGCCAGACCCTCCTGCTGCAGAGCCTTGCAGTCAGAACAACCCTACCTCCTCCTCATTCAGGTTGAAGCCCGTCACATCTAACAAGGCCATGGGAAAGAAATTACACCCCATTGATAAAACCAGACATACTTCCCACCAAGCCAGGAGGTGGCACGGGGACAGTATTTTACTTCTGCTGCCAGGCTTCTGGAGCTCAGCCCTGCTCCTAAATTTCTCAGGGCATCAGTTGTCATGAGAGCTTCTGAAAGGAAGAAGCTGCCATTCCCACAAGGGAGATGCAGTCCCGGGACTCAGCTGAACACACTCAGCCAAAATGCATTGAGATGCACAAACCAAAGATCTGAATTTTCTTCAGAGAATGCACTCTACAGCTGGGAGGTCTGGATGGCACCTGCTTACTTCCATGCAGCCTGACAAAGCCACAAAAGAAGTCTGTGTGAAGGAAGAGATCTCTGCTGAGGGAAAGAATGACAGGCCTATTTCCATGCTTAAGACTGCAAAGCTGCTCAAATGGTTACACTGAGAGATCTGTGCCCTTTGGCACAGTGAAAAATTGAGTTTCAGATCACAAAAATCTATAAAAATGCATACTTGAACTAAACTGGTATTGACTCAGCACCAAAATAGCCTGAGGATTACACCTGCATACTCAAATTAATTTTCAAGTGCCTCTTTTGCTATGCAGGGTATTTTATGTTACAGTTGTACCGTGCTTATATAACCTACTCGAAATGTATTTCCCCTTGTTTGGAGTAACAACTTTCTGGAGATGTCTCATAAAGTCCAATTTGGAAAGAAATTAAAGGCAAGAGCCTTCCCCACATATTGCTTCCTGACTTCCACACAGAATACCTGCTGGGCTGAGATCAAGCAGGTCTCTGCTGATTACAGAGCACAGGTTAAAACTCGTCGAGCTGTTAATAAATGGAGGCTTATATAAAGCCTTTTAATGTCTTCATCAGCAAGCATTCTATATGGCTTACTGGGAACTGCTTTTGTATGGATCCCATTGACAGTGCAGTAGATACGTGTTCAGTGTGACACCCGGGGGAACAGCAATCCCAGAACCAGCGGGGCTGGGCACAAGTGCTCCCCTCACCTCTGTCCCAAGGGATGTCAAACTACTGTGTTACCATTCCTGACAAATGCATCTTCCTGAATACATCCAGCAATTGTACCTCAGTTCCCCTTCTTCCCCCACACACCAGCAGTTTACTCCAGCACTTCACTGCCCTCGCTATTCTCTGCTGCAATTCAAGCTTCTTACTTCTTGTCCTAAACATCACGGAGATCAATAAGAGGCTGTTCCCTTCCTCACTGGAGTCTCTTAGAAGCTTCCCTCAAAGGCTCTTCTTCATGTTATTTCAATCAGTACTCCATGGCAGGTTTTCTGAGCCCCTAATCATTCTCACTGCCTTCCTCTGGATTCTCTCCAGTTGACCCAAATCTTTCATAAAGGATTTAGTACAGCAGCCCACCTACAGCCACTTCAAGCCTGAAGCAGGCATAAGGATGACTTGTAATGTCCTGTAGGACAACAGTGCTACATAATCTGACACTGGGTTATGTTCAAGCAAATGCCATGAACTGGTTAAGATCTTTTACTCCAGTAAAACTGGAACCACTGTTCTATGAAATCAGGAGCAGTATGTATATACTATGTACCTTCTCAAAGACAACATTCTCACATGATCCAAATACACAGTGCAAATTACTGGGTGAAAAGTACACTATCTGTCCAGGAATGAGCAGTACTGTGCCATTACATCTGTCAGGAGATGCACAACTATGTACAACAATCTCAGCAGCCAACTCTCTGTCATCCTGAAACCCTCCTGAAACCTCTTTGCAAAGAACTTCCACCAGGCCATTCTGCTTTTCTGATGGGCTGTAGATGTTTTGTCCAGTTTTTCCTGGGATAAGGCTTCCAAGCTGTGCTCAAACAGCAGAATTATAAAGAGCCCCAAACCAGCCCAGATTAGTTGTATTAGAAAAGGTCACTTCCATTCTGTGACAGTGGTTTTAAAAAGAGTTTGAGGACAACTGGCTGCACTTCTCCAGCTTAAGGTGTCCTATTTGACAGGTCACGAAATCCCTATAACCTAAAACCGTAAAACAAAATTCTGTCCTTTGTACTTACCCCTCTCTTTGGTACTCCTCATCCAAATTTGACAAAAGCTGGGACCCAGCCACAGACAGATCAAGTGCAGCCAAAGGTAGATCTCGATAAGCAAAGTTAACAAGCTGTACAGGAGCAATGCTTTTGGTCTCTTCTTCTACTTGTTGTGAAATTATCTCAACTTCTGAAACACCACCTTCAATTGTAGGCCTGAAAACATAATAAAAACACATACCCACATAAAAGATATAAATAGCAAACAAGTAGAAGTAAGTTAGAGACAAGAACTTTATAGAACCCTAAAGATCCAGCAACTTAAAAGGCCTCTGCAAGGTCATTGAGGAGAGGAAATCTCTCCAAGCTTGTCTTTCATAGATCTCACTGTGATCAACAGAAACCTCACAAAGGAGAACAGCGTTTCACCCTGCTGAATCTGCTTCAAAGGCACTAAATATAAATTATGTGTTATAAACAAACAAATAGGGAAAAAATGCATGAACCCAAAAGCAAAATATTTGTGCAAAACAGAAAGAAGACATGAAACCATACCAACTAAAAACTCACGGCTTTGTAAGTTAGATCAGAGAGCAATGAATACCTAAGCTTATTAATCAATGTATACAAGGCAACCATTAATTAATGGATGCAGTTTGACCCCTCTTCTGCTGCAGATTTGAATACGGATTCAAACAGTTCTGATGGATGGCAGCTTTGTTTCATTTAACTAGAAAAGATCATTGTGTTACTTCGTAATAGTTCTGGAAGGAGACCAGTGATTCAGAAGAATTACGGACTCCTCCATAAAGATTACCTTAACTATCCTAATGTACAGCTTCTTACTCTGATCATGTATTCTTACAGCAGCCCACTAACACTAATGGAAACTCCATGCAGGTAAAACCAGTGTGACAATGTGCATGTCTTCCACATTCATAACAAGGTACTCCTTCCCTAGAAACTTAGTCAGGGAGTGTATTATCGAGTGCATGTGGGGGATAACTCCACTGCAGGACAGAGCTTGCCTGGCCAGGGTGATCCTCTGCAGTACCAGCCAAAGCTCTTGCTCTGCTTGATTCACAGAAGGTGCAAGCACAAACTTCTCCAGCTTTTTTCCAGGGGAGCCTGTTAACTTCTGGAAAAATCTCAGGCTACTGTCAGAGGTTTTCAACAGCAGGTGAGAAGACACTCCTTTTCCACAGGGATATAGTTCAGAAGTTTTTTAGCACCCAACCTCACTCTGTTATTTGACTGCAAAAATTGCACTGGTGTTTTTGTTTTAAAGAAGCTTATTAAAATCTTCCAGCAATTTAAGTAACCTGATTAACAGTTCCCGTTTTTTTTTTTTTTTCCCAGTAGAAGTAAAGAGTTTAGAAAAGTACTTAACTGTTACATCTTGTATAAAGATATAATCTAAGGATGTGGGTGAGGGAACTAAAATTCTGTGTAAAAGCTTCTATTGGTCAGAGTCTCACATTAGACTAACCCTTTCAGATTGAAGACATTATTCCTAAATTAAATGGAGCTAACTGCTGCCAGCATTACATGAGAAAGTAACTTAAAAAAACCCCAGAAAATGCTGTTGTATCTCCAGTATTTGGCAGGGAAAGGCTGCAGCTGTGTCATACTACGGCAGAAAGCAGAGGTAAAACAAAGTACTAGTTGAACAACCTAAAGGCCTTTATTTTATTTATGTGTAACTAATAACGGAAAGCAATGAGATTCTTTAATTTCCAAATGAACTGTATTCCTCTGTAAACAATCTGAAATCGAAAACCCAGAGGTAGGAACTAATTTTAGCATGAATTTTCTCTGATTTTCCCCTTTAGTGCCATCCTGTGGACATTTACCTTTAAAAGACGAATCCGGTTCGGTTTCGCATGAAAGAGCACAGAGTGATCCAATTTCCAGTATTATAAAGGAAAAAGGAAATGGGTTAGTGCTGCCTTCCCTCTCCCAGCAGCACTTAGCTTCTGTGTTCTTAGACAGACTAAATCACAGACATAATCTGATTTTGACTGAAAACAAAAACAAGAAGACAGACTAGTGCTGGCAGACAGGTTTGGGACAGGTTTGGTGTCAGGGAAAAAAGAAAAAGGTTTTCAGCCACTGCTGTTAGTAACACATGAGACATGGTTTACAGCATTCATGGTTTTTCTGCTAATTCACATAACTTCAGAACCTTCTTGATGTCATAACATCGTTCTCCTACAGGCAGCAACCTGTTCCCTTTCATTTAAAATCAATTATATCACGTGGTACTTACTGAGGATTGGTCATGTTGGAGGATACAACCAAACCAGCAGTAGTTCCAATATTTAACTAATTCCAGCCGCTCTGCATACAAGTTCTAGCCTTGCAAGATTAGGTCTCTGTGAGGAGCAAAACAAAGTTATCTCAAACACAGCTGAAAGAAATCCAAAGGGCCACACCGACTTCCGTTGTGAATTTGAAAGTTTGTCTCAAAATTTTATTTCCCCCATGATTGTTTTTCGAAGTATTTTTATTCGAGGTTAACTCCTCCATATTACTGAAGCTGTAAAGTTACAGTGCATGTCCTTACACACACAGACACATGTATACTGCCATAAGAACACAGGTCTCGTTTTAAACCACTGCATAGTTGAGAAAGACAACCAAGGTCAGAGGGAGAAGTGGATTTTCAAAGCAAGCCCATGGCTTCAGGAGCACAAATTCTGCTTGAAGCCAACTGATTTTTTACAATTTAATATACATTACAGAGATGAGCATTAGCTTTGTTGAAGTTGAGGGGTTTGTTCTCCATTTTCCAGTTTGAACTGTGTTCCTGACTCCATTCGCTACTTTAGAAAGTCTCTTCCAAGAATTAACTCATGTTGTCAAACGTTCCATGTGGGCTGTTATCAGGAGAGTACTTTGATCAACAAAACCCAGGAACACGTTTGGAAAAGGTGCCACGTTTGCCTGTGGCAAAATCTCCGCCTGTTGTGTACCTGGACCGATGCACTGCAACCAGAATGGAAGAAGACAAGTCTGTGAGAATGAAACCTCTCCGATACACAGGTTTTGGAAGCAGGAAAAAAAGGAGAATGCCACAAACCAAACAAAAATTCTTAGAGAAAGAGATAATGAGAGACTTCGTAAAGCTCCCGTGAAGTTTATATGCTAAATAATTTTTAAAAGCAACATCAAAGCAAACTCTTATTTTAATTAAACAGAAATAAACACCGGCAAATCTGAATGTTACTGACAGTAACAATGATGATCACGAGAAATGCTTGTTATACTAAACTTTACAGGAGAGCCACTTATAGGCTGAGTTGTTGGTCATGTATTTACAGTGGAGACATAAATGTAGCTCCAGTAAGGCCCTTAACAATCACTTAATACCAAAAAATAAAACTGAACTTACGTCTTCTGTGGAGCCATTTCCAAGGCCTTATTTCATGTTTTGTAACTTTAGAAAAATGTAAAATATAGCCAGTGGATTCTCACATTTTCCAGATAATGGGCCTGGGTATGCAAAAAAGAAAGGGTTTACACTGTGATCGCCCTCCTCAAGTAGATAAGTCAGCCAAAACCAATTTAATAATCCATATGAAGAAACATGGACAACTTAAAAACCAAAGACTGCACATATTTTAGAAAGACACACACACATTCCAATTATTTATAACCTTGTAATACTTCAAAAGACAGAACAAGAAGCAAACTTTTTTCAGATAAAGGTTTGCTAATACAGCAGAAACTTGATTTGACATCCATTAAATACCGACGGGAGCCTCCTCCCTGGCCTTTGTAGTCTTTAAATTATATTATTTACTGTAACCCTAAGGCAGCAAAATACTAGAACATTTGCCAGAAATTATGAGTTTAAACCACACAGAGCTTTATGATAGCAACTGTTACAAGTACCAGCACAACAGAACTACAATATAAGAATTAGCCTTGTTTTGCGACGTTCGCTCCCTAACACCTCCTTTGGGTTGACGTTTTCACAACACAAAAAACCCCAAACAATTCTGAATGAAAAATTTTACCCAGGCCAGTTGTTCTAAGCACACAGCCTGAGGAAATGCTAAAGGCACGAGGCACTGTGCACCTGTCTCGTGAGACTGAGGAAAATGGGAATCCTGATGTCAATGCATTTGCAGGTCTGGAGGACAGAAGGTACACAGGGGACACAGTTGATCTGGGAAATGGGAATAAAACTGATGGAAACTGGCCTCAGAGGACAGGCAGGCAAATGCATATGTGGGAGTTTCTTAACCGAGTAAAAAACTTACCACTTATCCACGAGACAGCGCAGTGTTAACATCCCCAATCTCTCTCCCAAATGGGGTTTAGAAAACAAAGCAGTGACAAAAAATGTATAGCTAGATTTTAAAAAGTCTTATTTTTTAGATTAATCTCAAGATTTTGAGGGAACTGAAGTCATAACAGTGGGGCCAGCAACACTGCAGTTCCTTCACACAGGACATGAACGTTAAATATTTGCCTCTCCAAAATACAGTCTCCTTTTCTCCCGAAAGCTGGAAACTTACTCACAATCCCACAGAATTTTGCTTTACAACTGAACCAGGTCTCTGAACCGGACCTGACTAGTGGCAGCACCACTAAGCCAGACAAGCTCCCTCCTCCTGGAGTTGGCAGCTCTACAGGTAAAGTTTGCTCACCAGCAGGACCAGAGGAGCAGCTCTGCCGATAGCGCCGGTGGCTCCGCAGGGAGCAGAGTCCAGCTCGCTGAGCCCAAGGGATCTACCATGACACA
Source organism: Oxyruncus cristatus (assembly GCA_013399855.1). Lineage (NCBI taxonomy): Eukaryota > Metazoa > Chordata > Aves > Passeriformes > Cotingidae > Oxyruncus > Oxyruncus cristatus. The sequence continues at coordinate 22,112 of VXAY01003413.1, forward strand.
AGGTGCTCACAAAGGTGGGACGAGGAACGTGGAGGCACACCTGAAAGGAGATACAGGGAGTCAAGTTTCCAAAGGACTCAGTGGAGCCTTCCTGAGAGAAAAAGTGGCCAAAAGTGAGTAATTTCTGGTGCAAATGACTTATGTATTCGCTGATTTAATGAACTGAAAGGACAAGTAGTTAGCAAGTACAATTAGAGGGCAAAAAAGATGCAATAGGTTGTGTATATCTATATCCTAAATGGACTGCTGTGATTCATGCTTCTTTCCAGACTTTATGCAAGCAACAGAAATGTCTTAACATATACTGGTATTTTGCAGAAAGGTATTTTTTACCATCCACCCCACCTCATCTATCTGGTTTTAGCTTCCTTAAAAAAAACCCACCTTTTATAGCAACATAAAACACTTGCAACTTCCACAGGAAATTTCTGTGCAACTGAGTGGTGTTTAAAGGCAACAAGGATCCACAGGGAGATTCTGTTCTTCTGCACTTATCTCTCTCTTGCATTCCTAGAGGATATAGTGTGGGCAAAGAGGAATGACATAGCTCTCCTCCCTACCAACAGAGATAGGTAGAGGGCAACTTCTGGGTATTCCATCCATCACCCGAGTGGAAATTTTTCCATACAGCCCCTTCCCGACCTGACACACTCAATTTATTCAGTAGACAAAAAAGCCTCGTCTCTTATATTCTGATTTGACAGAATCAGTTACCAGGTCCAGGGTTTTGGGCTTTTTCCCCCCACTTTATAGAACTGAGACCAGGCAGCACACAGTAGGTGCTGAGCTGCCACTCAGTCTCAGTATGGGCAATGCCCAATCTGTGAGAGCTCAGCAATTCTGTTTGTTCCATGATGTGTTTTCAAGGTGAGATGGCTGTAGAAAAGAACACAGTTTCCAAAGTTTAATAGAAATTGTTTAAAAGGGAGATATACCAGAAAGGAAAGAATTGTCCCATGAGTTTCTACTGCAAGCTTTTAGTGGTGTAACAACCCAAAACATTCACTGGACTAAATGACTGACATATTTTGTACGTACCAAAAGGACGGTGAACTCTGATGGGAAGCATTTAAGTTTGTACACAAGTAGCCAAGCTTAAAATGTGTGGGATCACAGTACAAACCTCAGCCAAGCTGACTCAGCTCTTCACCCCTCTGCAGTAGGCGAAGGAAGTTGTACCCCGTTCACTGCGCTCTTTCCGAGGCAAGATCTTCCAAGTTTCTAAAAGTGTGGGCTTGATTTCCAAGCCCTTCAGCTTTCCTGTTCTCTGCACAGGTACTCCACATGCCCGTGCCCCTCAACCCTTGGGCTGATTCTGTTTTCTTCCCCCCATCCTCTGTGGGGGCACCTGCTTCAGCTCCTGGGCTGGGCAGTGGGGTCAATCACTGCACTGAGCAAAGGTTCACGCTGCTGTCCTTGCCCAGCACACATCGTGCCGGAGTTAATTTGTTAATGTTTACATCAACCTTCTATTGTCAGTCACCACACCTTGGCTGGAGCTGGCTAATAGGAGATAAAGTCCAGCTGAAACAACACGCAGCATCGAACAGAGTTTGGAAGGCACAGGCTAAAGCACAGCACGTGGTGTACATACACTCTGAGCTGAAAGGAAAAAAACTACACCCAAAACAAAATTCTGAGAGCAAACTTTTAAAAAATTCTACACTCCACTTATGCACGAAAACCACAGCTTTTAGCATTGATTTAAGCACAGTCTTACAAAATATGTGTCACAGTGTAGTGGGCCCAATTGGAGGTGGGGAGTAGGAAGATGGTTTAATTTAAGACTTTTGCACCAAAGTCCCTACTAACTCATACCCTGTGTTGAGCTGAGCTGAAGGCAAGACAACGTGATTCAGAGCTGTTTGCTGTACTTGCTCACGTTCTGAGGAGCATTATCACAAAGTTGTAAGCTCCTGCACAAAATTCAGATGTTAACTGAAACACCTGAGTTCGTGCCCTTATAAGGCAGCTACATAACCAAATTCTGACAGGTTCTTCTAACCAAAGATTCTTCCACACAGTCCCCCAACAGCAGCTTAAGACACGTGGACAGGTTTGCATTCAAAGGAAATGCCACAGGCCACACTTGAGGAGACGCCACTGTCAGCTGCAATGTGGGGTTTAGGTGTCCTTGCCCAGCCTCAGCTCCTTCCTCTGCCCACGGGCTGTTACTGTGAGCTGGACCAGGATGGCTTCCGTGATACAGGTCATAGTACAGCTCCAAAAACAGTTATGTCAGCAGAACTGAAAGTGTAGGGCAGGGCATTGTGCATGGAAACAACAGCGCCGAGGAGAAACACCTGAGATCAGAAACAGTCAAACAAATCAAAGCCCATGCGCAGAGCCCTGGCCACTGGTAACATTCAAGTGGAGCAAACACCCAACATGAAAACACTGAAGAGACTGAGGAAGCGGTGGAAAGGAAGAGGCTTCTGTGGTGGGGTTTTCTCCTTCTGCGTCACACTGGAGCTTTTTACTCTGAATCTAGTCCAGATCAGGAATTGGAATTTTGCTTCCTCTGCGCGAACAAGTTGAGTCCTTATTTCGGCCTACAAATTAGAAGCCTTGTACAATCTAAAGCTCAAATGCAAATGGTGGCTATTCAGCTGCCAACTGGGCAATCCTAAGAAGGTCTGGGAACTACTCTGAAAAACAGGAAGAAAGTGAATAATCTAAAATAGGAGTAGGGGAAACACCAAGACAGACACTCCCTCGAGCAGAAGTGTAATTCAGGGGTAACTACGTTTCGCTCTTGTGAATTAGTCCAGCCAAATATTTCTTTTTTTTTTTTTGTGATTAACACCATGGATATCATCCTGAGGATCAGCATGAACCTGATGTGATCACTCATCTCTACTTCTGCAAGTCACATTTCTCCAAGAACTGAAATTAGGTTCCCTGACATGGATCACAACAACTGGTTTTGTTCTGAGAATTTTAACCAGCTCCATACATCTGCATTTAGAAAGTTTTACTGGTCATGTACGTCAAAACTGTTTCCTTCAGGAATCCAGCAACTTGCACTTCTGAAGGGGAAACCCTGACAAATCTGCAGGAATGGTCTCTGCATTTCCTTGCTTTTCTTCAGGTTGAAAAAAATTGTTTTGGATTGGTTTGCTTTTTTTTCCCCCCAATGGGAAAAACCACCAGTTATGATACTAAAAAAAAAATAATTCTTTTGATTAAACTGCCCCTCCCTAATGCCTTGAGACAAGACTTTGATAGAGTATTTGATTATATGGCTCTGTATAGGTGGATAAGGAGCATCTCCCGAAATCGTTTTAAAAAAACCCCCACATTTAGATTTGTCAAAAAATTATGGATGCAGACACGCCACACGGAAGACAAACAGCAAATTAACTTCCTTAAACTTTAACATGCCCATCCATGTCCAAAAGGAAAGAGGCACAAGAGATGGGGCTTTTCATTTCAAGTGAAAAGGAACATTATTGTGTTTAAATAAAAAAGATGCAAAATTCAAAGTTAAAAACATCATATTAAAAAAAAAAAATAAAAAAAAAAAAAAAAAAAAAAAAAAAAACCCCCGCCATAGCAGGGAAGGTATTTAGGTTGGAAAAGAAGAGTCAGGCATTCACAAATTAGGAAATGGCAGACTTGAACTTGCTCAGCCAGCCATAATTCTATCCCCTTGTGGGATCATCCTGTGTACTGAAATTAGGCAGAATGCTGTTTGAGGAAAAATGAGCGTGTAATCACGTAACTAAAGACTCTCATTATTCGTAAGTGTAAGTCATACTTTCCGGAGAGCAGTTTAGATGGGCCAAAACAGAGAAAAATGATCTCGTACACAGTTATAATAACCTCTTCATAAACTCAACATGATCACCCTGAACATTTCAGTACTGCAAACCCTGGACTACAGGACAAATAAGAGTAGCTAAAAAAAGCCTTTAGAGGAGGACTAATCCAGTAGCAACTCTAAGGAGAGACTGCTCAAGCCCCCCCTCCAAGGAGCTTGCAGGTGTGCGGTATATGGTGCTTCCAGACTGGAAGAAACAGCAGGAGCTGCTCTGTTTGGGAAGGTTATGAAAAGGCTCCGCTCATGCTCCTTCCTTCTGCTTTCTCTTCGCCTACAAACTGGGGAGGGAGGGAAGGGGCTGGGTGGCAGTTCTATAGACGGGGCTCTGTGACATGCAAACGCTCCATACTCTGAACACAAACCGGAGCTGCCCCGACAGCTCCTTTGGGCTCTCGTTCCAGTTCATGCTACACGGTGTGTACTGGCACTGTTGGTTTGCTCTGAGCTCCTCACTAAACAACAGGCATTCATTCAGCCAGAAGATTATTCATTTGATCTCTTTCTCTGGACTAACTCCAAGCATGCCATTTCCCTTACCACTTCATAAACCTCCCTCATTCAGCTCTAATAAACTGACGATCCCAACACTTATCCATACCTTCTGCATGTGGTGAATGCGGAAGAAAAAGCACCCACACCACAGGGCTCTCGAGTCCAGGGAACAAACAAAAGACAGCAGTCATTCAGTTAGAAGGTCCCTTCACAGATTTGTCCAGCCTTCAAAGCTTGGGCTTCTTAATAAGGGAGAGCCCAGAAGCAGGCTCAGTGTTTCCCCCCAGGATTAGGCACGGGGCTGGCAGCTTACACCGTGTTACTGCTCATCTGCTCAGGGCTGCAGCTGCTGCGCTGGTACCTCCACCGGAGCGAGGGCACAGCACACACAGAGAGCAGCACTTGGACCAGACCCGGCTCCCAGGGAGGTGATCCCTCCTTACAGCACGGCACAAGGATCCCTACAGGGCCCCCGGGCTTGGACACACGGCTCTGGCAGGACTGTGCTGATCCTGCTTCTGGGCTCACAGTTGGGAAGCTCAGCATTAGTTGGCTTTTGCCATGTGCCACTGCACATGTTGATAGGAACAAGCCTGGCATCGACAGCTCCACTGGACTGAAAACATCTGGGTTTTTTTCTGGTCTGGGAAATTAAATGACTGTCATAAAGGGCTCAGTCAGCATAGAGTTAGAAGAGCATTTGGACACAAATTTTGTAACACAGGCACTCCTCCCACAACCTGAGATTTTTTTGTGTCACAAATTCTCGTTCTCAAAAGAAAAAAAAAAACACAAACCAAAACCAACCCCAAAAAACCCCTCAAAGCTCCCTTGGATTAAACATTAAAATATTAAATTTGAAACCCAAACAAGGTTGGGTTTGTATCTGCTTGGCTAACAGCAATTCCATTTCTGAATTTTAAATGTTTGGGGATGACACTAACCTAGTCGACTCACGTTAAGCCAAATTATTACTATTGAAAGCCAATCAAGTACCAATTTAGTTTCAAAGAAGTTTGGTTTTCTTGTGTCCATCAAGACTCAACTCTCAGATTTTGCTTTTAGCTCTCTTCTTGCTCCCTGGAACTGCAGTGAAAAGGCACAACCAGAAACCTGCAGCCACATCTTTTGTTTTCAAGCCAAGCAAGATCAGTCCAGCCCCTCTTTCGAATAGTCAAAAAACCCTCAAAACTTGCACTTTTGACCATGCTAGGATGAATGTTTTTAGGTCTATATAGATACCTGGCAGGTCATCTCTGATTAGATTTGAATTTAGCCCACATGCACTTAATTTTTGCAGTCTGTTCATGGCTTTCGAGGTAAAAATACAAGTCCATCAGAATCCAACAGCAAAATTTATTTGGACAGAGCTGGAATCTCACTCAGGCTTTTAATAACAGCAGCAGAGTAACACAAAAACTTGAGACAACCTTCCATGAGACACCCTGAGTATGACAGATGCCTCAATTCAGGGGGATGACACTTAGTTTGTCTTACAGGACACTGCCTTAGTCATGGGAAAGTACCAGGGTCACCACCTGTCACGAAAATGGTTAAAACTCACTACATTTTAGTTTTCACCCATGATATCTGCTGCCCATCTTCGCTGGAGGTTAACCTTCCAATAAATACAAGCTTGAGTTTCTGCACATACCCTTAGATTAATGTAACTTTCAGACTGCCTTTCAGCCATTAGGCTTCAACCTTAAGACTCTTCCTCAAGCTATTAATTCTAATTTTCTTTAGATCCTGGGCCTAATGGATTTTGGATTGAAAGGCTTTTAGAAATTTTTAAAGTATTCTCTAGTTTTCTAGAGGAGCTAATGTCAACCAAAATACAAAAGATTCACAACACTACAATAAAAATGGGAAAAAGCACAGAGAAAAACCTCGTAAGAAATTCCTGGCATTTATTTAATCTCTTGAAGTTAAGGATTTCAATGCATCTCACCAATTATAGCTCTGTGAGGCCTGCAAATATTCTATTTCTATAGAAGAAGGAGACTGAGAAGTAAGTTTTTTAGATCAATTCTGTCTCTCACATAATCAACAATATAGAATCAAAACAAAACTAAGTAGACTGGTACTAAATCCAGTTGTTAGACAAGACAAAAACACCATTTGGAAGTAAAGATTTCATTCTAAGAACCGACTATAATACCAATGTATTTTTGAGAAATATCTATGTTCTGTCATTCCTGGAAAGTACTATGGGCAACCTTCCAGACAAAATGCAATAAATGTATATGAATTTATGGTTTTACTGTGTATCTTAAAAGCAAGTATATAATAATTAGTCCATTGATGTGAAATATATTGCTCTTCTCTCAACCAGTGCTACCCTTTGCAATTCAGCTCTTGGAAACAAATAGTCCAGGTGTTTTGAATGCAAATTTACAAATAGTTGCAAATTTACAAATAGTTGCAGTATTTACTCCTGGTGATACATAGAGGGTAAACTCCACTCTGCAGGAGCACACAGATACGAGAATTCTTGAATTCATATCTGTCTTGTACTTCAGAGGCAAGTTATCTCACACAGGCATGCAGACACAACAGCTGTACTGTGTGTGGCTGGGAAGGTCTTCAGTGATCACCGGGAGCATGAAAGGCAAGATTTAACTGCCTTGTTGTGGCGTGCAGTGTCCTGAGAGCCATTATTCTAATAGATGGCCAGTGCATTGAACCGTGTCGCCCCCCAGCAGGTGATGGAATGCACTCACCACATCCCACAGGCCAGGTTTCTGCCACAAATGCTGATGGTGAGGGACTCAGGCCAAGCTGTCAGCAGGCCCAGCCCTGACAGGCCTATGGACCATCTGGAGGACGCAGCCCCCCTGACAACTGGCCAGTAACTTCCACAGGCAGGAGCAAAGTGTGCACCTTCCCCCCTCCCTTCTCATTGGGGTCTGGGAGGTCTCACAGGGAAGACACACATGGCCACCCTACGTTTGGAGTCTGCCTAGACTATCCACTGCAAACCGCACGGCAAAGAGAACAATTCTTCCCACTGCACCTGGAAACAGGATAGGAAGTGACTGTTCCTTTTTAACTAGAGGTAATTGATTCATTAGTTATTCTCTGTGTGGAAACACAAGAAGGATCACTGAAGTATGCAAGAGCAGTACTTTCTGAAAGTGTTAAAATGCATTTGGTCTACACAGGCATGCAGCATTTTTCCTCTGGAATGAAGCTATTTGCTTATTCATATAAATACATATTAAAATGCATTCAGCTGGTAATGTAATATACCATATTAGTAAAAATGCCAAATTTATTGTCAACATCACCATCTCTGCCCAGCCCTCATCTCTTTTAAACTCTGCAAGAACAGAGAGGACTGATGCTCTTGTCACATGAGGAAATGGAGAGCATCACAAGCTACGGAATAAATTCCAAAGAAGAGTGCAGGAACACCCACCACTGAACTCCCTCTGATTTAGATGGGAGAACTGTCAGCTTGTGCTCTTCCACTGATAGTGGCAGCATCAAGATAAACTTGAGATTAACTTCTCAACTGCTAAAGGCTCACAAAGTTTACTCTTCTCTAGGAAATTCATCTTACTGTGATTTAACACTGTGAGCCAAGACCCAGTTTTTCCTGTGGCACACTGATTTGGTGTTACCGCTAACATACTAAGAAATCCATGTTGCAAAGCAGTGAGGATGGCACTCTGGGATTCAGATCTAAAATTTACTGCAGTATTCCTTCAGGCTTTTCTGCTGCACTTTGAACCAGGGCCTTAAAGACACCCGGTAAGAGGGAAGCACATCTGACCAAGCTCATCAGCCACGGCCCCAGCAGAACACGAGGGAGCGAGAGGCACTGAGCAGTGAGAACAACACCTGGATACCTCAGAGACAGACAAAATATGTGCTGTGATTCAAACAGAAATGTTAATGCTGTGATGCTGCTTCAGCTGCTTGGACTTCAGTGCCTGAAGGCCACTGCACTGTGTCTTCCCGGACCACAGTTCTTCCTTCAGGGAGGGGGGGCAGAAAAGGAAAAAAAAAACAACAAGAGAAAGTACTTCCCTGCCTTAGAGAAGTTTTGGTCATAAACTTAAAGGAACTGTAGGGATAAGACACAATGATAAGGGAAAGCAACTGATGAATCTAACAAGGTGCAGAGGATTCGCCCTCGGAGCTGGGCTTCCTGAAGCAGCCCCAAAACCCCAGAGATGCTGCACAGCCCAGTGAAGCTCCTGCTGCCACTCCCAAAGCTGCAAGAAAGTACAGGACAGGGACCTGGCTTCAGCTTCTCTGGCACCTCCATAAGTAAACTTTGCAGGAATTGTTCTACTCAATACTTATCAAATCACAGTAAATGGGAAGAAACAAATAGTAAATAAAAACCCCACATGTATTTTCAATTAGAAGTCATGCCACGTTAATTCCTAGGCTGCTCTTTAAACATAAAAGCCATAGTAGTTCATTTGCAGATGAAAAAAGTTAGGGAGATGAACTGATGGAAGAACATTATTCCCATTTAAAATGCCTGACACTAACTCCAAATCAGACACAGTGGCTTTTGCCCGTGAATTAAATAATTATAACAAATGTATTAAAGGAGATACAACTTTCTGTGAACACCTATATCATACATGAGGGTGTCTGCTGGAGAAATGTAGCACAATGGACAAGTTTATACAACAAACTCCTTTACCCTGGAGTTCAGTCCAGAGAACACATAAAGCGGATGTGTTTGAAAAAGCTTTGTTTGGTCACTATTTTCTTTAAAACAGAAGATCATAAAGAAAACAGGAAAACCCAACCCCACTGTCCCACAGAAAAATCTTTGTTACCCATCCTTTGGTATTCTGTGGCACCACATAGACAGAAAAGCTTTGGCTGCTGCTGTGTGACCCTATATAGCAGCTGTCCTGCCACCCTCCACAGCTCTATTTTAGCAGTATCTTATTTAGTACTTCAAGTCCCATGACCCATATCCAATAAGGAGGTTCTGCCTAATACACTGAGCAGATAAAAGGATGCTTTTCAAGCAAAGGTTATGCAAGGGATCCATACTGCAGTGTAAGCCCCAGAACAGTAAACAAATGCCAAGATCTAAATAAAACATACTTTTGTTCTTCAACCCATACCCCATACCAGTCACCTGCTTGTAACTGAACCACGTCTGTTAGAGCTGCAAACATAGACTTTTGTTAAGATTCATCCATTCACCTTTTTTGAAATTAAAAAAAAAGAACTTTACCAGTCTAGTCATTACTCAGGAAACTCAGAAAAAGATATCCAAAGACAGACAGATGGGAGCAAAGGAGCTACATCTGTATCAGCTTCTGGATTAAAAACATGAAGAGCTGCTGAAACAGCAGGAAAATTTTCAGAAATATTTTATGTATCAACATTGCACTAACCCCTCCAAGCCAATCACTTTCTACTAAACAATCTTTGAATCTCGGCCAAAAACTCACCAGTGCTTTCAATAGAATTTAAGCAAACTAATGAATAGATACTCCCTAACTAAACCCGAAGTCCAAGACCACATAGGAAACAGATGCCAAAATCTGGATTAGTACTCAAGTTTTTGACTTTTGGTATAGCACTCACTTGGTGAAAAATGCCACTTTCCAATAGAAAAGCCTCCAGTGCTACACACATAGGTTGTTGTTTTTTTTTAAAATACACATGAAAATATTCCAAAAATAAAACTGTGTTTTTAAGTCTTATTTGAATCAGAAATGTAAAAATGCAAACCCAATACCAATTCTCCCAATCAAACAAGCATATCTGTAAGGAATTAAGATGATACTGGCATCAGGTGAGAGATCACTGCACCTGACACTGTAAAAGCATTAGAAATGAGGCAGCCTGCTGTGAAGACCAACACGGGGTTTAAAGGAGCAGTATCTTCTGAGCCTTCACTTCTAACCCTCACAGCTCCAAAACACTGGTCCTGAACAAAATGCATTCTCTTGCTCATTTCAAACATGATGCTGGTGACTGACAGTTCATGACCTTCAGCGTTCACAAAGCTTTCAGGTGGTACTAAGCATGTTCTGAGGGAGAGCTGTCAAAGGAATCCGCTGCAAACTTCCCTGTGAGATCAATATGGGAAAGACACCAAAAGCACAATCAGAATCCTATGATTTTTAAGGTCGTAGAAATGAACAGTGTTTCAGACAAGAAAGTTGGCCCATACTTTAGTTATGCTCGTGCTATTTAGAGACACCATTTAGGTGATTTAGAAGGCAGTTTTTGAAGTGATATAACCCCTGCTCCAAAGTACTTAATCTCATTTGAGACAATGACTGCAGTAATAAGATCACACAGTTTTGAACAAGTGTAGATTAAAGATCTTATCAATCTAGGTTGGTTTAATGGACCTATCATACTTACTGTGATACTGAACATAGGATCTTTTAGGAGAAATTGCAGGATAGATAGCATGAGAAACAGGGAATGCTTCAGGATAGAAAAACTTCTGTCTTGAATCAAACACGAACAAGGTTTTGAAGAAATATTCCATTAACAAGTCATTTCAACAGCTGGTAATATTGGAAATGCTCTTCTACTATGCACAAAACAGACAGGTGTCCAAACCAAGCGTCCTGAGCTTCAAAGAACACTCAATAGTGGTGCAAGGCAGCACCAAAGGCTAGAAGAATGATCCATCACACACAGGCAGGCCAAAACCCACTGCACCCTCAGCCCAGAGCAGAACCTGTCTGTCTGCTATGGGCTAAGACAATCAGGGAGATTAAATCAGCTGAGGCAGCTGCACACTTTAAATGCATTTCACCACTAACTCGTGTCCTGGTGCAGCTGCAGGCAGAGCACACAGGTACAGCAGAATTCCCTTCTCCTACTTTCAACAGGAGTGAGCTCCATTTCGGAAGTCCCACGGACCACCCACGCTCCAGTGCGCCATGTAACTGCAGCATGCATCCCACCTCACTCACATAAGGAGCCAGCCCATTCCTTTTCCATTAAATTACTCTGCCTCCCTTTGTTCTTGTAAAGAAACGTGGTGAGCCATAAAAATTAAACACACACACATTTTTCCCATCTCTGCTTTTAGAGGCCATGGCTTACCGAAAGAAAAGATTGCTTTACTGTGCCCAGGCCAATAGCTTTCCTCTCTGGATTAGCGAGCAGGATTATCACAGCCCGTGCTGAGCCAGCACTGCTGCAGCTGGACTTTGGTACCAGTTGCCAAGCTGCCCAGTTTAAAGCTAACTCAGGTATAGCTCTACAAACTGCAGCCTGCAATGCAGCACCAAATTAACTATTTAACTCAAACCCCAAATCCGTTCTCCCTACTTACTGAAAAACAGCAGCTGACAAACTATGGATCTGGCATTCTCTCACATGCAATAAGATTTGCTGCAAGTATCTAAAAATACACTTGCTGGCTGACAGCCCAAGGAACCGATCAATGAAAGTTCAAGAGGTGCATTTCACAGTCCAGATGTTCTCAAACTGTGCTCCATCAACAACTTACAGAGATGGCTGGTCACATTGTGCTGACTTTCCTCCCCTGTGCTGCACCAGTTTGTGTCCAAAAGGTGAAAAGCACATTTACAATTCTTAAAATATTTTTCCTTTTGCTACAGTTTGCATAAAAATATCACAGCAAATCAATAGGATGAGAGGCTGTCCCAGAGACAACTGGGTGGAACGTATGAATCAAACCTGAAGCGCTGGAGCAGGATGACCTTAATGAGAGCTCAGAAGGCACAAAAATTACAGGATCCACACGCACATGCACACATTCTGGAAAATGACAAAACATCCACAAGTAAAAAATGTTGTTCCTAACCCGACCAACACACTTTGTCAGTAGATACAGTGTCAAAACTTGTGAAAAATCGGGGAAGGGCAAGAGAGCTTACTTGTTTATTTAAGGAAAAACCCAGTAGGGTTTTCTAGGCAAATGAATGGCAACAGTGAACAGTGTTACTAGATCTTCTTTTGTTAAATACCCGTGCCTGAATTATTTCCTCCAACGCTTCATTTATAAGTGATTATAAAAATGTAAAATACACTTTGGAGAAAAGAGGAAAACTCGTTTAAACATACATTTACCCTTGCACCAAAACAGACACAAAACTATCAAAACTGACCAAAATCTAAGCTTGAATACAACATGCCTTGCACAGGGGATACACATCCTCTAGCTGTGGACATACACGTCGTCATCCACCTTTTCATTTGGATGTTAAATTAACAATTAGCAACTTGAACACCACTGACACCACATGCCACAACAGGCAAGAGGGGAAGCAGCTCCGTCCAGCAGGGAGAGTCAGTATCTGCTGCTGCTACTTATGTATCTGTCCTTGCTCAAATCACAAAAATCCTTATGGTTCAGTCCTTTGGGGAAAAAAGGAAGAGAATGTTTTTAGCTTGATAAGAGGAGTCATTAAAAATTACATACCATGTAGCTTCATTGCCCATAGCAGAGACCTGAAAAACAGGTCATGTATGGCACCTTTATATATCACTTTTTATTTTGATCTTGGCTTGTAAGTCCTTCCTTTCTCCTTTCCTTGCAAAGGCACACACTTCTCGTAGGAGCACAAATCCATAAGCATACTCAGAGCAGCCTCTGAGGCTCTTTTGCTGCATTTCCCAGTGAGCAGCCTCAATTTTGCCAAGTCAGAAGAATCACCAATCCATCATCTTTGCTACAAGTTATAAAGCAGAGGACTAAAGCAAAATTCAAATATTCAGCGCTTTTCCATGAAAAAAGTGCTCTGCAACTTCAGTCTGCTCCATCTTTCCTTCCCTAAATAGAACTTTTGCCCTTGGTTTTACGTCTCAGCTCCAGTCACAGGGCTGCTTGATAAAAGCAGAACATGCATTACTTTTTTCAAACCTAAATAACCCAGACAAACCTCTGCTTTTATCAAAACACTGGTGTGCGCTTGGATTTTTCCTTGAACACCAACATTTCAAACTCTGGCCCGTCATTTCAGTTAATTTTCAAGTAACCATTTTTAATGGAAGCCACAGCATTCTGTACTCAATTTCTGGTGTGGACAAGGATTTCATTTCACCTGGAGGTTCGTGTCTCAGGTCAACAGCTTCGTGCACAGACCACTACACAAGCCTTTCAGGCAATATTCTGCCAGCAGATTCCCTCACAGACACGCTTCTACACCAGCCCAACTCAAAACACTGCTGTGGGTAAATAGGGGGTTTGGGTGAGAAGTGGGGAAGTGTTTTCCTCAGTTCCCCTCCAGTCTGGCTGTCTGAGGGGTTACCGAGATCCCCGGCGTTGCTGCCGCGGTCTCTATTTTTCACATGTCTTTTGGCAGATATATAGAGCAAGACAGATTCCTTTATGTATGATAAATGCTACAATCACTGCCATCTCCTTAGGGAAGGCAGAGTGCTGATCACAGCTCAAATGGGCATTCAGCTCCCATGGAAAATACAACTTGTCTACTGCAAGGCAGGCTGATCATCTGCAGGCTGAACAGGCACAGACAGAGAACATGTGTTTTGATTAACTGAGCACGCTGCACTTGATACAATAAAACCATTGCTTTCAGTGGGTTCATCACTTTTGTTGTCCTTTAAGGCAATAATTTTATCACCTTACTGCTTTTCGTTTAAACTCCAGCTTGGGAAAAAGAAAGTAAGATGAAGTCTAGATGAAAAAGGTCTGTTCATCATCACTTGCTCCCCAGCCTGTGTAAAACAGAGTACTGAAGCACTGGGGATTCTAACAAGCTCACAGTTACCTCCAAGCACAAGCTTACATAAATGAGTGCCCAGAGGAACCTGCAAACTTACCTCAGATCATATTCTGACATACTTGCAAAAATTATCAGCTACTGACACTGCAGTCAATAATTTCCTACTCCACATTGGGATCTTAAAGCATTAAAAAGCCTAAGTAAATATCCATAAGGTCGAAATACTTTCTCTGCTATAGATAAGCAACATGAGGTGTGGTGTGTGACAGAGAGAGACATGCCATTTCTCTCATAAATCCTGTTTGCCTGTCTTAATCATACACTTGTTCTCCTTCACTGTTTATTTTCCTCCCTTTCTGCTCTCAAGCAGTTTGGGAAGCTTCTAAACTGTTTTATTCTTCGGGGCATTTTCTGTTTGGTTTGGTTTCTAATACAGCCTATGTTTAAACAGTCTGTATGGACCTAAGCACTGCTGCAAACACCCACACAAAATTAAATTCAATAAACAAAAAAATCTCTTAGACACCTTCAGAACTGCAGGCATCACACAGTAAACGTGACAGGCACAGTCTGCCATCGGAAAATCTTTCACTAAACTCCGTTCTATTTACTTCTTACATCAGCTGGATAACAGACGATTTAAAATACAAATAATCTATGCCATACACTTCAAACCTAGGCTCTGAATGCAAACAGTGCCATTATCTGCTTAACAAAGACCAATTATTCAGTGAATAATCAAGCTACTGTGCAAGTTCTGAATGCCTATAATATGTTATTTGATAATATGGTGTCTCCTGACCTAGACAGAGCTGCCTACAGCATATAATTAAAGGTTTCAGATACATTATGCTCCTCTCCTGCCAAATGCTGTTCATGCAGTATGCTCTATATACTCAGTGAAACTAAGGGAAAAACAGTCTCTTTCAGACTCAAGGGCTTTGCTAAACCGTTTAAATACAACCAGTAAAAGCCCCAAGAACAGATGTCCTTCTAGGGAAGGAAAGTACCACTACCTGTTTTTCTTCCAATACCAACTCCTCCATTTTATAATTTAATATTTGGAACACTGGCCTTCCCTTTTTCCACGATAAAACACTTGGCATTGCTTTATGATAGCATTATAACCAAGATAAGTATTTCACTATATTAGACATCACCTGGAGAGAAAGCTCCTGCCCCACACAGCCAACAACATAAAGTGAGTATGTTTTAAAGTGATTTTTAAAGCTTGTGAAAGAGGGTACGAAGTCCTCCCCCTCCTGACAAAATGCACTGTGCAAGCCTGTATTTCCCAGTCAATTTGTCCCATGTACCTTAATCCTTATTCGGAGGCAGGAAGCAGAAGAAAGCTTGCTCACTTCACACGTTCACTCAGTCCAGCAAATCCCTCTGCCAAGGCAGCCTGTGGAAGTTAACAGTGCTCTTAGGTGAGGATGTGGAACACTCCTCACCAGAGGATACACATCCTTCCTTTAACCCAGCAAACATCCATCAGATCCCAGCCGATGCCAGTCACCTGGGCACTCCGAGGACTGGCTGCACTTCCAAATGCGTCAAACAAATAACCAATTAGTCTTTGTTTGCTAGTTCCCTGTATCCAGTGCTTTCACACTCAGGCCTTGGCAGCTTACCAGCTACTTCGACTGCAGTCCCTTCCCTTCCCCCCAAAAATGGGAAATCATCTTATGCTGAAAGAAGTTCTTCAAAAGCAACCAGCCCACCTAAGCTTCAGAATGAAGCAGTGCATTCAGATTGGGTAAAACATCCAGCTGCTAATGGAAAAAAGGACCAGGTTTCTTTCCATTGCTCCTAAATTCCAGAAAAGTACAAGGGAGCTGCTAATGAGCATTTTCAGAGTGGAAAAAAAAAAAAAAGGAAAAGAATGTAATTAAAAAATAAACCAAACATCACCCTTACGACTGGACAGTATGTAGCTCAGGATTCAAAGGGCTGTAACAGTCCCTGAAATCCTATTCCTGGGGCTGTTGAGGGAATCCTTTGCCTGGCATTCCCGGCCTTCCCAGCATTTCAAAGAATGCCTTCATTTACACATCAAAACTCCTGCTTTCTGGCAGGATATGAAGGCTGGGTACCAGCCTAAAAGCAGCACTTCAAAATAACTGTTACAGTCTCTTGCTTAGGTAGAACCACGTTATATCACCCGCACAACAATGACTTATTTTTCTACAGCAGAATAATAGATGCAAGAAAGATACTGACCATCTTAAATGAAAAACCTTCAGTATCTTTAACTTAGTAAAATCTTTTCCTAATGTGAGTCTCAAGAGTCACTGTGCTGATCCTGACTTCCAAGACCATAGAGAAACTGCCTGCCCAGTTATTTCTGCCTCACGAGAAGCAAACTACTAAGGGAACTCTTCCTCATTTTCACATTAAAAACAATAGCAGGGAGCCAAGTTTGGTGAAGGTATCCATGAATCTCACTCAGCATGTCACAGTTAAATCCATCACAGATTTACCCTAGAACAAACTCCCAAATAAAATATATTTCAGAAGACTCCAATGCAGGTCATACAACACTGTGCATTTAAAAAAACCCAACTACTAATCACTGAGTAGTCTCCAAAGTTCTTGGAGCAGACTAAAAGAAAACCTTTGGCGTTTCCTGTGCCCACCCCACCTCCCCCCCTTTTTTTTTTTTTCTTCTTCTTCTTTTGAACTGGAAAAAAATCCCACAGAACAGAAGTCATTCACCAAAGTACAGCAAGGTGCAGCTCAGCAGTGATTGAACAGACCCTGCCAGTCAGTCTCAGACAGCAGAGCTGGCTGCCCTCAGTGCTGCTGCTACCACAGATATTGGCCATAGATCACCAGCAGATAAGCCACAGCTCTCATGAGACTGTAATAGAAGCCATTAAACATTTCCTTCTCCCAAAACCTACTCAGAATTCCCACTGTCAGCCTAGTTTCACAGCTGTGTACTGAGGGTTGAATTCTCATTTTAAAAGACTTGGAAGACATACTAATGCACGGAATATCTGTTGAAAAACAGCTCCTTCAGAGCAAGTCTCAAACTCGGGATTTTTTTTGAAAACTTAAAAAGAACTGTTCTCATTTCCTTGTTTCAGTACACGACAAAAATTCTTCAGAAAGCTATTTACAGTCTTTTAAATAGGTTATTGCAGGAAAAAAAAGGCAAAATATCTCAATGCTTACAATATTTAATACTTATTAAGATTATCAAGTTAAAAACTTGACTGCACTTCTGTTCAAAGCAAAGTAAGAACTTTAAGGAATGCAGTAAACAAACTCCAGCCACTTGCCTCCGCAAGGACAAAGCTCTTCTTTCCAGTCCATAGGCACTTTCACATCACCTGTCACAGTGGGGTCAGTGCAGTAGTTCTACATAACAAACATGAGTGTAGCAATCAAAAGTGAGGATCCCTGACTTAAACAGCAAGGAGGATTGTTTCAGATCAATTACTTGCGTCTGACTTATTTTCTAGTTGTATAGCCACCTGTTCCAGTTTAAAAAAATACAGATTTTTTTCCGTGTGGCTACATGAAACACAAACTCTTGACTTACAAAATAGCAAACATACAAAAGTTAACTTTCCTAAGTATAAAATAAATCGAATTTAAAAGTTACTTTTGCAGATACTCTTGTCTGCAGGTAAGACATCGAATACAACAGTATAAATATCACCTAATTATTTTTTTTCCAGAGGCACTGCCTTTTCATAGGTAGGAGAAAGCTGAGTTATTACTATTTCAATGTTTGCAACGTGAAATGTGATGACAACAAAAATGTACACATGCTCAGGGTGCCAAAGATAGTAAGACTTCTCTTTGCCAGTCCTGATCCTCGATACGCAGGAAAAGAGAAACACCTGGATAGACTCAAAATGCACAAGACCTGAATTAACACCTGCTGTGCATTTAAGGAGACTGTGACCAGCTTGTGCTGGGAGGCAAAAACGTCAATGGAAGTTTTTATTATGACACACATATAGCATTATCTATATCACCAAGGCTTTCCTAAGCATCTATCAGCATTCACAATGTTCTTATTAAAATGTATTTAGATTGCAAATCCCCTGGGACAGGACTTGTCTTTTATCCGTACTTGAACTGTTCACAATGAGGATCCCAGTCTGTTTTGCTTTAAATACTAGACTAGCACAAGTATTTTGTTAATGTAGAAGACTGAAAATATTCAGAAAGCACCATTTGTGTTCGTTCTGTGCTTAATTCCCATTTACAGTGCAGAGGGAACACTTCAGCTGTCATTCTAGTAACAGTTTTACCTACCTAAGAAATTCAAGATGGGGGCAAATTTCCCCGCATAATGATTTCACAGTAAGGGGCAACCAGATGGACAGCACACTGCCATATGCTCCCCTTTGCTCAGAGGTGGAAAAGGGAGCAAATGGGAATCAGAAAAAAAGGACTGAGAGCAGGGAGAAAAATCTCTCTGCAGTGTGCCCATTAATTCATGCACACACCCTTTCCTACCAGGAGCATGCACCAACTTCTCCGCTCCGCGCACCTTTGGATCCCAGTTGCCGGGAGGCAAGGACGAGGGGCAGCCAGGGAACAGCCGCTGTCTCCAGCATGATCCTCGCTAGGCCGGTCCCTGCCTGTGCCACAGCCAGCAGTGCTGCTTTCCTAAGAGGAACCTACATCACCAGGGCCCTGCCACAGCAAAGGGAACACCATCCCTCCACAGGGCCAGCCCCTCTGGAAGCTGGCACTCCTTTCAACACGGCCCAGAGGCTCAGAAACTCTGCCCACTCTGCAGCCTCCTCTCCAGGTTTTTTTTTGGCCCAGAGATAAAACATGTCAGAAACTTTTAAGTAAACCTTGACGCTGCCCACGTCTTGTGTTGCTCTTTAGTTGGAGCAATCTGGCCATATTTATAATGTCTCCAAGGAGTGCCTGCCCTTTTGAGCTAGTCCTAAAAATAACACCTTGCCAAGTTAAACATATCTATTTAATTACACTACAGCCCCTGCTCTGAAAGTCCTTCTTCTTACCAAAAAAAAAAAAAAAAACAAAACAAAACAAAAAGAGCATTCAGATTTCTGGAGGTGGCAGCTGGTAACAAGAAAAACAGCAAATATGTGCAAGAAAAATCTTTGAGATTGATTTCTTTTATATGCACTTGTGCAATTAACATGTGATCCTTGACCCATATCTCACTTTCCCGTTAAAAAGTTGTTTTCAAAGCTGTCTAGTTTTATCATTCCAGATAAGAATGTAATTATTTACTCCATGTGGGTTGTAAAATTCAGGCAGCTATTATATACAGAGAAAAATTACGGACTGCTTGCTGAGACACACCACATGCCTCATGTTTACATCCTGTATGTTTGCTAACTTCAATTATTACAGACAGGAGCTCTTTAGTTCATTTTAAGAAGCGCTTTCTTTACATTTGTACCATCAGCTAAATTGACTGGTAGCTCAAATGGTGTGCTTTCTGTAAGAAATTATTTGACAGACTTGAACAAAAGCATTGAAGGCAAAGTGACAAAATAATTCAATAGCAGAAGTCTCACCAACTTCAATAAAACTTGCATTTTGCTATTTTTAGACATGAATTTTCATTTTCTATTAGTGGAAAAAGCTGGTAGGCACACTTAAATATCAGACACATAACACTTTCCACTACAAAGACTTTCACAACTTTTCCGAGAAGCTCTGACACTTGCCTCGTCTGCAGGCAGCCTTTGAAGTTCCCTGGAATAGCAGAGATGCTCTTTGTCTCATGGCAATCCATTCAAGTTAAACTGAACTGTTTTCCTAGGCCTGCTTGCTTTTTTTAATCAAGTGTTTGGTGGCCTCTCACAAAAAAATAAAATAAAATGAACCCAAACGGGCAAGAACTCCCTGCCTCAAAGGCTGGGCGCCTGTACCTCTGAGGGAGCTGCCCGTGGGCAGCCTGCTGAAGCTGAAAAGCAGTGTGGCAGCACAGAGAGCAGAAAGAAGGACGAAAGAGGTCAGACTTCACCCCTTGTTCCCCCAGACACAACACAGAACCCAAAAGTCCTTCCCTCATTCATCAAATAACAACCTTACCACGTAAGGCAATTACCTGAATTAGAAATCACCACTGAAGGCTCAAATCCCATTTAGGGATTTTTTTAAGGTCAACAGGGGAAGTTTATGGCTCCATGTAACATCATTAAAAAGAAAAAACAACCCCCCCCAAAAAAAGGGGGGACTAAACCTCACAATACCAAGAGGTTCTGTGTGAGAAACTAATTTGCAAGAAGGTTTCTTGGGTTGAAATTAAAGCTCTTGAAAATTAGGAAGCAGCACGTTTAAAACAGCACACGCTCTTCAGCTCCATTTGCATTAATCCTCTTCTTAACTGTTAAGATCACATACTATTTTTCCTGAAAATTGTCGGCTCATTGATACCAGAGTGGCTCACAACACACAGAACTGTAGCTGCAGAACCCTAAATCAAACCTCTGCCGACTTACAGCTCTGACTTTGCAACCAGTATATTTGAACATACACTTCAAATGTAGTTTCATCTGTGTGTAATGCCACAGGGGCACGTGGTGCTTTACAGGACGCAAGGAAAGACACAAGAATTGCCACAAAGAAATGTTAGTTGAAACACATCAAAGAAACAATGAACCCTAGACAAGACAAAACGAAAAAATGAAAATGAGACAGGCAGAACCTGTTCATGCTGAAAATATTATTATTTTGAATAAAGCAAGGGATGAGCTGATAATGTATTTTATAATGCTCAGTCAAAGACAAAAGTATGATTAGAAAACCTCCATTGCTGCTTGAGTTTGCAAGAAGGCCTGTCTTCACTCTCGTGCAAAAACAGCAATTTCAACAGGACTGTATGGAGGTAACAGAGCTCATTGGGAACTCATAACTAAATTAAGAATTAAACCCTAATACATCACACTTGTCACCCCAAATCCTAAGCCCAGCAAATAGGTGGGCTGAAATACGACAGAGGCTGAAGTAACCCTGCCACCTTCCCCCAGCTGCTGCCCACAACGCACCACCCAAGAATTTGGTGGAAAAAAAAAAAAAGGCTCCAATTCACCTTGGGCAGGAGCCTCTAGAGCCAAAGAATGAACAGCCACGTTCTACCCCAGTGTGATAGGAAGCCAATTTTAACCATTTTTCTCTTGAAGACAGCATTTCAACAAGCATGCTCACGTCCACCTCTACTACAAAGATACTCTGAAAAATACCGTCAGAGTTCAGAAATGTTTTCCAAGTCAAAAAATCCCAACCTCTCAATTTTCCTACGCTGCAGATTCCAGATTTACCCTTCATATTACGAAACCCCAAAAGAGTTGGCAAACATGTTCCGCCAGCACACAGTATCACTCTAGAACCAGCGAGGAGAGGAAAAGTAGGAATCAAACCTCAGTCTTCCTCTCATATACCAACTAGCAATGATGATTCTTCAAATAGCAGGTATTTGACACTTCTGATGATAATACATGCGGCAGAAAGGACTCCAGCTCACTCTGCTCTGTCAATATTGGTTCTGCAGTGCTCGTAAGGATTAAGTATTTTGACTGTTAGGTAATCCCATTGTCCAGGAAGCAGATTAGCTGAGCACCACTATATGGAATAATATCTCATTTGTTGCTCTAATAAGAGTATGCAGATACTTTTATACTGCATAACACAATTCAATTAATTGTTGTGCTATTGCCAGGTAATGCAACTAATTTAAACAGATACTGACGATAAAGGTGAATTTTAGTCACGCCAGGATCTCGCAGGGCAATGCAGTACCTCCTCCTGATTTGGATGTAATCACGTGTAACAACACTGGAACCATGGGCTTCATGGTGCTGGAGGTTTCGTGAGCCCTGTCCCTCTGTGCCTAAAGTGATCTGTGATGCAACATCACTGCAGAGTCAGACTCCGCAGGGTGGAGACCAGGAGAGGAGGAACAGCAGCCGCCAGGGACCCAGGGTTTGGGGAGTCACCACTGACCCCAAGCTGGAGTAACAGCACAACAGCACTGGGGACCGGGAGAGGGCAAGCGTAATGAGCATCTTGTACAGGGCACCTTCAGAGCTGTAATCGTGCCTACACCCAGCTAACCTTTGGGAACAGACACAGGAGAGGGAAAACAGCTACACTGTGCGCTATGTTCTGCATTTATGCTGTCAGTCACACTCTGAAAATACCTGAGCTGAGTAGCAGGCTTGCACTGGTACTCACATTGCAAGCATACACAGCTCACATCTTAATTTTCTTACTGACCTTTTCATACAACAGTTGGAGTCAAGATCTTTATCTCACCTACTACTCCAGTTCTGAAGCTGAAATAGCTGATGTGTACTCTTGCTACATGTTCTCTTTGTCCACTGCTGTCTTTAGCATAATTACTACCTGCTAACCACATCTAACTTTGTGTGCAACTTCCACCTCTTTTTGCCCTTCAAGCAAAATTCCCACCTTGCACTGAACGAGTCAGTTTTGCAATCCAGTGGGTAGCATCAGGACAAAGCTGCAAAAACTCCACTTTGTTCAGAAACACACAGGAAGGAGCATGCACTGCTTTGGGAATGGGCTCTTGGTTCACACAGTCCCTTCCCTGACTGCAAGCACACCCTTCTTGCATTTAGGAACCATAACATGTTTGAAGCAGGACACACTTGCTTCTTACTCCACATCCTCTGTAAATGAGAAGTATTCCCCCCCTTCTCTGCACAGAGGAGACTGCCCCACAATACAGACATTGTTCTCAACATCGAGGAATGGCTTTTCCCATATAAGATACTTGCTGCACAGTGTTAAATCGCAGTATCTCGTTGCAGAGCACTTGTGTGCTACTACTGCATGGTAATAATATAAATCTAATTTATAATCCCCCCCTAACGTGACTGTGTCAGTAATAACCCTTTTACAAGTGTCCTGCAGGAACTTGCAGCATCTTCACAGGAACCACCAAAAAATAACTATCAGTATTGTCTCCCCCGAGCCGCACTTGGGTAATAATATTATACAGCACATTAAAAGAACACAGTTTGCTCACCCTTCTTTGTGCAAATTCCAGTAACAAGTCTTGCAAAAAGAGTAGGATTCCTAACAGTCACACCACAAAGCAGCAATTTCTGACCGTGTGCCTATGACAGGAGCCCTGTGTTCAGACAAATGAGCCTTCTCTGCTGTGGCAGAGAATGAGCATTCACAGCTGTAAATACCCCTACATCTTTACTCACTTTACTTCTTTTACATATACCATTTTTGGCAGCTGTTACAATGGTGTCAGATGCGTGCTCTATTTAACACAGAGCTTGTGGATCACTTTGCTCTCAAACCCACATGTAAGAACCAAGAAATTCTGCTGGAGACACATTCAACAGAACCTTTTCCTGTAAAATCAGCAAGCTAACGAGCTTAGAAACCATGCATATCCACGGACTACTCTCCTTAAGAAAAGTTACTGTGCCATGCTGTCCTGCTGCAGCTCATCAATCCTCACAATTTAGATTTCACCTCTACAAATATAACAAAAAAGGCCTATCAAGTGTATTACATTTTTATGGAAGGCAAACCCAAAATTCCCTGGTTAAGAGCACTCTAAATGGATTTCAACTTCAGAGAAGTAACTACGGTTCCTTTTCTGGCTGGGGCAAGCAATGATGCTGCTCCGGGACGGGGGGTTTCCAAGAAGCGCTGCAGCACCTTTACCGACCTGGGAGCGCTCTCGGTGAAGGCACTGCCGAGGCACCACACGTTGGGTGCGTTTGCCCGCACAGAGAATAAAAGCGGCTTTCACGCTCAGGCATCGCCGGGGCCGTCCGTACCCGCGAACCGCACGGCAGAAGTTCCCGGGGGCGCGGGGGCCCCGCCGACCAGCGGTGCCGGGGGGCTGCGGTGCGGGAGGCGCCCCCGGCTCCCAGAGCCGCCGCAGCCCCTCG
>VXAY01003413.1:46584-80849 GCA_013399855.1 Oxyruncus cristatus
CGGCGCGCGCTGGAGTACTACGGGCACGGCCCCGCCCCCCCGCGCGCGACCCCCGCGCGGGCACCGGAGCGGCGACACAGCGCGACAGACAGACCGCGACAGACAGACAGACCGCGGCACGGCGGGCATCGCCGCCAGCCGGGGTTACATAACGGCGCCGGAGCGAGCAGCTGCGGGAGTACACCCTGCGGATTAGGGATTACGTTGATTCAGCAGATTGCCCGGTGCATGTCTGAGAAAGATTACACCAGCAGAGTTCAGAACACCCCCGTGCTGCGGTAAGCCGTAGAACAAATTAACTCAATACAAAATTAAATGCACCAAAAGGAAAAAGAAAAAGGAGGAAAAAAAGGAAGTAAACCAACCCAAGGTTAAGAACGTGCTTTAAATGGACAAAATAAATGAGACTGGAATTCAGGTTTTGAGTTATCTCCCCTATGCTGTAATAGCAACCAGCTATTACTGTCTGGATAAATCTTAAAAAATCAGAATCAGCATAATGAACACTAGTTACATTTGATTCCTGATGACTACCATGTAAAAGTAAATATCTAAACTCTCACGATAAACGTTTTTTAGTAACTCAAAATTATTTAAAAGGCACCGGTCAATGTGATTCTGTCACCATGTGCGAAACTGTCTTCTTGTACACCAGTTTGTAACAGGGATTTTTAAGAGTTCTGATTACTGGATCTGAGGTTACTGACACTGGGGAGCTGACATTCTGGGGTCACTACATCTGCCACTGAGGTATGAGTAAAAATTAACCACGCAGTGAGAACCTTTAAGTTGCATTAATTTCAGTTGATTTCTTACAAGCGTTGATGAAACTTGGAAGCAAAAGTGCCACAGAAGAAATCAGTAAGCACACAGATGAACGAAGAGTGTTCTGGGTTTTTCTTCCCAAGCTTGATAGTGATTTTTTTAATGCAAGTGTGTTGTAAAATTTATTAATTCCCCTCACATAAGCACACACAGGCTCGAGACTGGAATCTCTATCTCAAATTAAAAATTTGTAGTATGACTACAGTAGTTATATTTGACAGAAGCTCAACTTTGTAGCTTTGCCAATGTCTGTCTGAATATCTCATACAGTAGAACTGGGGTTTCTGATGGGAATTCACAGTTTGTTGCAAACTACTTAGGAAATTTTAGGAATGGAAAGTGTCCCCTTAAAGTCACTTTAATGTCTCAAACTGCAATTTCAACACCATGACGAGAGTTGTAGGCTGCTGTTGTAGTACATCATTAATCCTAGACAGACTTCAGTGGATAAAATCAAAATGTAAATCTAAATTTTTGCGGTAGGCATTTCTAAGACAAGAGGACTCAGTAATTTGTTGTCATTTCAGAAAACTGTAATGAAAAGAATTTTGAACAACTGTAGTCAAAAAAATTATCCTGTCAGTCAAAGCACAGTGAGATTTGTGGGCTATTTAGGACCTGCCTTCGCTTCTGCCTTTTGTTAGAATTCCCTCACGTTGTGGCTCTCCCATCCTAAAAGAAACTTTCAGGGCGTAAATTTGAGTAACACATTGTCCTTAGACAGATTTGTTGTAACATCTCACCTTGAATTCTTCCTTTGAGAGATCCTCATTTGTTTCAGGCAGTTTGATGGATTTTTTTCCTGACACTTGATGATTTTCTGTGCTCAGATCAGTTATGAGCTTCAGATGGGGAGGGGATGGGAAGTTATACCTAGATGAGAAAAAACAGACTCCTTTTAACAAGGCTTCAGGACAGTTCCTGGCTCTTGGAGGAAATAAGAGGTGTAGGTTACTAACTGCTCGACAGGTATCAAGGACACATCTCAAAAGGAAAGTTATATTTAATTAGCCCACTAAGCAATTTTTGAAACCTTTTCCCTTCACTGTTTTCACAACACAAATATTTGAGCTCAATATTGGGGCAGAATGAGATTTCACTTTTTTTGAAATTATTTTTAAAAAGAATACATAACGCAGTAAAATCTCATTCTTGAAGATGGCTGTAAGGTGCAACTTAATCTAAAAGTACAAACGATGTATATTTGAAGTAGCCACATGACCGAAATGATCTTCTTTAATTTGTGGGAGAGTTTACACAAAGATTAATTGTAAGAATGTTTGAATAACAAAGAACCATAAAACAAACCCCAAATCACTATGCAGTGCTTGCTTTTTCTCTGCCTGTGCTAAGACTTACAGCTACCATCTTTGGGGGATACAGCGTATCAGCTGGCCCCCTAATGTTTGGGCCAGCTAACCAGTAAAAGTACACAAACCCGAGAGGCAACACAGATTCTGATTTAAGTATGCGGGGAGTAAAGCACACAGGTTCATTTGAAGACAAACCCAGCGAGTTCAAAACACTTGTTCCAATATATCTCAGTATGCACAGGTGACTTAAAGGTATAAACTGTAACATTTCCAACAACGTACAACTGTTATTAATGCCAGGTGAGATGGCAAAGATGGGGGGGAAAAGGGTAGAACTGATCTGAAGCTTTTTTTCAATGAGCTGGCACAGAGCAAAATAGGCTATATTTTAACTTTCAGATTAAAATGCTGCAACTGGATACACAGAGTAACTTTTCAGGAGCTCCCAAGATGCATGCAAGATACACTTCTGAGCACTCATAGAATTGGATCCGTAGTTTCTATGAGCATAGGCTACACCTGCCTCTCAAGACAAAGACAGTTTGGAAAGTGGGAGGTAGATGCACAAATGATGTTTGTGTTTCTAGTATGAACTCAGTGCACAGATAGGTTTAGGCAGGTTGGAATAGAGGTTAGCAACAATCTCTGTGGCAGTATTTCCTTTTATTTAAATATATCATCCTATTTCTAATGAGACAGGGACTCCAATCTGTTCTTTTTAGGACACTTACACATACTTGAACCTCTGTTCGGAGTGCAGCACCCCAGAGAAAAACTTGTAAATACGTGACTACCTAATGATTTATTTACTCTTTAGTCTTAATTAAAAAAAAAGCCACAATTGTGAATGCTGTCAGCAACATCTCCTTGGAAAGTCATCTTTAGACTCAAATTGTAATACTTGTTGTCAGAGCTTCAAACATAGAATTATGCATACACACAGACATCTCCTTGGATTGGTGAGGAAGTATTTTCAGTCCCTGCCTTTGCCACCCCCTAGTTCTTTAAACATGCAGGCAACAAAGTTTGAAAAGAGAGAATTAGTGGTCCCATGGCCTTCCTCAAGCTGCCTTTTCTCTGCAGTCAGCCTACAAACAATGTGTAGTACCTGTAACAATTAGAACTAGTCCCGACAGTGATGAATGGCACAGCACACCCCTTTAACACACCGATGCAGCAGAAAACCTCAGCTTCCCCTACGGGATTTTCTGCCAGATCACTGGATTTAAGCATCTCCTGAAAAGGTTCAACTTGCACCAGGAGCAGCACCAGAGACAGTGAGGTGCATACTGATAGGAAGATGAAGGAAAGGAGATGCCAGATCTCCTTTTTGCAGCAGCAAACCTAAAGTTATTCTGTCAATTCAAGGACTCCTATCCTAATTAAATCTGGTGGAGGAGCTAGTCTGAAATTTAGGTGATATATCCTGTTTACATTTTCTGTTATGAGAGCTATTGGATATTATATCATTTTGTGGAACTTTCTGTGAAAAGGGAGACTAGATTAACAAGGACTGCTCGCTCCAATAAGATACAAATTTAAATCAGATTTTTGTCCGCTGTGTAAAATATATTTATGATGCAATTTATGTGAATTAGACTATGTGACTATTTTGAATTCAGCAATAAACTGTAGTGCTGGTAACCCTAGAAAAATATGCAAGTGATTCTGTGAGCATAGTGGGGTGTTCCCCTGTTCTGTGCTTGGCCTCTGCAAGGATGTTTGTCTTTGCTGTAACCTCACCCACATTGCACTGTATGTAAAGGTAAAGCCTTTTTCACAGCACATAGAATACAGATCTCGACTGCAGGAAAAACCTATCTGCAAGATGATTTATTTCTTTTAAAAGCAGGATTTTAGCTCTGAAGTGACTCCTGTTCATCTGTCTCTCCGTGCAATGTTAATTGTTCTCGTTGTGCACACAAAGGTTGTGTATCTGTGAGGCAGCTCAAGAGGACGCCTTTGGGTGGGGACCTTGCTGCTGCTACAGCCCAGTGTCACAGGGGACTGCCACCTCAGGTTTTCTTGGATGGACAGGACACTTGAAAACTAGAGAAGCCACCTGAGGTCCCATGAAAACCAGAACTGCCTGCTCATAAAGTAAGTACAAATGCATTATTACCCTCTGAAATGGGCCTCTACAGAAAGTTGGTTTTCTGTTACTGAAAGCTGAAGTATAGGCAATTATTCCTTGTAAAGCTGACTATTTTATTTGATCATTTAATGGGAAAAAGATTCTTTTTTCCAATATAGAGCGGTTTGCCTAAATAATTGCTTTATGTTTACTTTAAAGTATAATTAAGAAAAAAGAGCAAATATGAAAAAATAAGACAATATATTACATTAGGCTTGTTTAGTAACCTATTTGGTATGGTAAATATTGACTGTACCTAACAAGGAAACAGAATATAGCAAGGGTAGGTGGTTATAGAGTTGGCATATCTACAGAATAAGTTTCTTTTAGCATTGTCAAGTGAAGATTGGTTTCTGTCCACGCAGAGTTTCTATTCCAGATTTTAAAAATCACTGTACAAGCCTTGACCTTGCTGAGTTCTGGTAAATTCACAGCCTGTATTACTAATTTCACCGGACATCCAGACAAGAGAAACACTCAGCTGAAACACACAGATTCTCTGTGAGAGATGACAAACTGGGAAGTTCTTGTTTGTGGAATGCAAGAATTCTACCACCAAGACCTTTCCTGACTGAATAATCACCAGTCTGAGGACTGGGTCAATTGTGTGCACCGTCTTTCACGGTGCAAATGCCAATCTAATTAGCTGGCCAGAAACAATCGATTAGATTGCCTAAATGCACTGTTAGACAATTCTCAATAAGCGTGGCAGCTTGAAAAAAGCAGTCATTGTTTAACTATGCTTTAGTGTGAGTTTGGTTGTACTCTGCCTTTAGGGATTCACTGAACTTGAGAGCAGACCTGGATGTTTGCCATTAACTGTGAATTAATGGAGCTTACATCTAACAGTACCTTACTGTCACAGTGCAACAGACGTCTCAGCAGCAACACTAAGTTGTTTTTTTGGGGAAAAAAGTCACCAGGTTTAAAAATGACATGCTCAACTTCCATGTTTGTCTTCAGGTGCTGTTTTGGAAGAGTAGCCTCTGACCAAGAATAAAAGTTGTTGTCGGAATAATATGCGAACAGGTAACTTCTTCCAAGTCTTTACCTGGATACACATACATGTATAATTAGAATTCATTAATATTGCCTTGAATTTGGGAGCTGCCCCTGGGGTTGTCACAACTGCTCCGTAGAGCTGCCATCCCTTCCTGGAGTTCACCTGCTGATGGTACAAATTCTGTTTGCTTTGATCAATCCCAACGTTTCACAGTTTGTGACTGATTAGCTTCCAGTCCAGAGGTGCTTATAAGTGAGGAAGCATCAGCCCCCTTTTATCTTCTTTTAACATTTCCCACTCCTCCCCCTTTCCTTTTTTGTGTCAGCAGAGTCCAGGATTAGACAGTCTAGTATTTTAGCCTCTGGACTAGGAAAGACAGCTGAGTCAACATGCGGATTATCAAGGATGGCTTGGCTCTCTGAGAGTTAAGGTGCTAATTGAGCCTGAATTTGTTTTTTTAATAGCTAGGACAGTCAGGTTACAAAAGTATAAATGCAAACAGACAAGATAGTTTAGGGACACAGCACTGTACCAGCTACTAGGAAGAAAATTAACTCTGTCCCAGCTGAAACCAGAACATGTGCATGTCCTCAAAAAGAATAATTAAGAATAAGTGTCTTTAGAGGCTGCTATTACCCCAGCCAGTTTTAAGTATTGATAGTCTAGCATTAAGAAAGAACAACCTTGTTTTATTCCTCTTTGCTTCCCCTTCCACCAAATTCAACTTTTTTTAAAAATAACTTGTGTGTCCTACTTCTCTTTAATCTCTCACATAGAAGGATGTATCAAAATACATACATATATATCATGTACAACATACATAGAGCTCTGTTAATTTAAAAACTAAATCTTTTGTATTTTTTTAATCTCCCATCATCACTTGACTTGTTAAACTTTTCTATCTTGATTATGGAGTCTGAATGTAGTATACATTTGACTTTCAAAGCATACAATTTGCATTTTTAAATTAATATAATGTATTGACTTACCTCATGAAAAATCATAACACATTCACCAATGCTAATGTAATTGGGTTTTGGCTTGTACTGAACCCCTTCTGATTCTCCAGTATACTCTTTTGCATCATTGACTATAAATTTAGGGGGATAAACTGGTGCTTTCACACCTTCCTGTCCATAAATACAGAACCGTGGCTCTGAAATTTGCTGCAAGCTACTCTATTTCAGTACAGTAGGTATGGAGTACAATAATATCTATTTTTGTATTACAATTTTCTAGTAATAATTTTTTCTAGTCTTAAGGCATCCTGAATTTTCTTTTATTGCCTTTCGTAATTCTGACACCTACTTTATTACTCTGATACTTTCACTAAGTAGTAGCAAAGTATTAATACACAAAATAGTGAAAAGCACAACAGGATGGAAAAAGGGGCACCTGATCTAGATGGACATAGAGGTTTCTTCAAGTTTCTCATCACTGGTAAAATTAAGGTTACCACTTTTCCCTCAGGATTGGAAAAAAGTCTGTCTCTGGAAAGAAATAGCCCAGAGAAAAATTGTCTGTAATTACAATCAAAAAGGTTTCAAAGGCTCCCTGGGCACTTCTTGTTCTCTCTCTCCGCCTCTCTCGCTTTTCTCTAACAGGCCTAAGACAGAGTGCCTGAGGTATTTTGCCAGAGCAGAAATGCCTGGGTGTGCTGCAGAGCTGGTCCTTAATACAAAGATCACACCTTAACAAGGATCATTCTCCCAGATGTTCCGAGGCCTGAATGACTCGAGGCATTGAGGTTTCTTCAGGACTCTGCCACTGTGCCCGTGTGAGACAGGCCTGTTTCTGCATAAAGAGGAAGAAAAGAAATAGAACCTTAAGGCAGGACTTTAAGGAGGTTAACAAATTCTCATTAATTCTCAGGAGAATTTCTTTGAACCCTTTCCATGAGCTGTGTAGAAGGATTTTTCCGTGGGGCCTACCTTCTATCACCTTGCTTTTCCATCTGGTAGAATTTCAACAGTTAACTCCCTCAGACACTTGACAGAGTTGAGAGCGCGTTGAGAGTTTTGTTTTTCTCAGCTGATATAATTGTATGGATATCCTGATACACTGTTCATGTGTTCAGTGCCCTCTCTTCATTTGACAGAGGGCTCAATTGAATTACACTCTCACAGAAGGTCCACTGTTAGGTTTGAATAGACTAAAATCAAATAATTTGTAGTTCTTGCTTAAAAACCTCCTTGTTTTTCTTCTGTGCCCATTTTATTCCTATTGCAAGTGTGCTGTTAGTCTTTTAATAGTGAACTTGCAGGAAAAAAATTGCCAGTAGACAAGCACAGAAAGCTTCAGAGTTAAAATAAATTTCCATTTAACTTCTAACAAGGTAGGGCAGAACACGCATTTCTGTGCAACAAGGTCAAACATGAACAATCTTTCCAGCCTTTCTTCTCCCTCCTCCAGCTCCCTCATTTATCTGCACACAGGCAGAAAGGTCCAGTTCCCATTTGGATGCACTTCGATAAGAGGAACATGACACTGAATTCCTGTTGGGCGCTGGGGTATAACTGCCTTCATCTTAAAATAACAGGACTTGGCTCACGCTCCTGCATCAGTATGCCATCACAGAAGTGGAGGGATGTATGGAAAAAAGGGAGAGTGGAATTGCTAGAGATAGTCTAGAGGATAGCAGGATGCTCAATGGTTTTGTTGCACAGAGTTAGAAGTAGCCAAGGCTCTCTGCTACTCTTAGAAAAGTCAGTTTTATTTTACATACAGAGCTGTAGAAACTCCCTCTGGGGTAGGATGTCTTATGGCCACACTTCTCACTTTTTTCTGCAGGAATAAAGGGGAACCCTAACTCTTTTTCCTCAGGACAAATAAGAAAACTTAAATCTTGATTACTCTTAACACTGTATTTTGTATAGAACATGTCTTCTGTACATAA
Source organism: Oxyruncus cristatus (assembly GCA_013399855.1). NCBI lineage: Eukaryota > Metazoa > Chordata > Aves > Passeriformes > Cotingidae > Oxyruncus > Oxyruncus cristatus. The sequence goes on from VXAY01003413.1 coordinate 54,756, forward strand.
ATAGTGAGACAGCAGCGTTCTTATTTTCAGAGCTTCTGGGAGAAATAACAATAAGAACACTTAAAGTGTGAGGTAACACATGATTCTCACCCTTGTGATGTCAGAAGACTGCTCTATTTTTGTTTTGATTGAGATACTGTGGTTTCATAAGATGGAAGAAATATATAAAAATATATATATGCATATATATAAAATGAGTTACTGATGCATTAAATGTGTCATAAATATATGCAGTCCAACTTCCAAATTTAGGCTGCTTTCAGAAAGAGTGAAGTGGTACAGTTAGATATGCTTTTTTAAGCATAAAATGGTCAACTGCTGCTAACAAGTGCCAACATTAGTGTCCTGTATTGTGGTGTTATTAGAATTCCTAATTATGTTTAACACACTAACAGTTCATCCAAGAAGCCTGTGGAGTCAGGAAAAAGCCTTCCTGAGATCTGTGGAAATCACATGGTAACACATAAGTGACCCGTGGCAGGCTGTCTCCTCCTTTGGTCATTGAGAATCGGGGTGGGAAAACCCGGTGGTGTCCAAGTGGGCTGTGATTCAGCTCTTACCACAGCCCTGAGCAGTCTCAGAACGTGCTGGCCCACACCTGAGACTATTCTGGGTGCATCTGTACTGGCTGAGTCTCTCACAGAAGGTTGTTAAGCTAAAGATAGTTTGTGCCAGTGGAACAGGACAAGCCAGACTTGCCACAGGTCATCGTGTGAATCACTGTGGTCACCAACGGCCGAGGAAGGAACGGAGAATTCAGAAGTTCCTCTCGCTGCCAGAGAAAGTTTGATTTATTTATCTAATTTAGGTGTTTCACACCTGATATGGTGCTAAATTAGTGATCTTTTCTGCATATTGTTGCATGAAATGGTTCTGCAAGATAGTGCTGTATGTTGCCGGCGTGGAGGGCAAAAGCGATACCTGTTCTGTTCATAGGGTGGTTTTGTTTGTGTGATGGTTTGCTTTGGTGTTTTGTTTTTTGTTTTGTTTTTTTTTTTTTAAGCCCCCTCTTTTTCTCAGTGTTTGTTTTGGTCTTATTTTTGAGATCATGAAGAACTCTGCGGCACCAGTTATGGATCTTTTTGTCTAAACGGAGGGATTTGTTATATGATTCCTACTGTATCCAGTCCGTTCTGCAGGTCAGTGAAACTGAAGTTTGTGTGTCTATGTATTGGACAGGAGCTGTCTAAAGACCGTGTCTCCATTTTGTTTCTTTAAGAAATCACTGTTAAAATGTTATCCAAAAGAAAATACATGTTATCCATTACTTTCCGAGCTTGCAGAGCCGTGACAATATGAGAAAAATAAATGTGTATTCTTGGTTTATACTTGCTTGGCAGGTGCAACAGCACTCAGTTGCGTATGCATTCAGGATGGTGTCTATATTTAGAGCCACATCTCTTCCCTCATTACAATACAGAAAGAACAAAATACCCTTTGCCTCATGGAATATAGACTGTAGGAAAGGCATTCGGAAAGGCAAAGTACATTCCCAGTCTTTCTTACGGATGAATTATATTACAAACATTTTTCTAACATAGAATGGCCTACCATGAACAAAATGAGGAGGCACAAAAAATAATACAATCTTTTAAGGAGGAAAAAAAAAAAAAGACTGTAATTCAAGACTTACTGTGTTCTCTGGATCTTGCTGAAATACTCAGCCTTACAGTGACAGCCAAAGACTACCTGAAAAAGAAACATCAAGGCAGAAAATGCAGATACTTCCTATACCAGTCCATAACAGGACCATTCTTCTCTCTGAAGCCCATGTAGCACTTCCATGTTTTGCATGTGGATACATTTCCTCCATGAATACAACCCTATCTTTTAATTTTGTCATTTACCAAGACATAAGATGCTAAACGAAATTCCCATTTTTCATGGTTCATTTACTAATTCTGAGTTATCATTCATCAAAATAGATTATGATTGATTTAACGGGTTTACTTAACAGAATAATAGGCATTCAGACAAATATTACATACACTTAAGGATATTACCTTTTTTGCTTCTATGGCAACTTCTGCTCCCTCTTCCATCTTGAGCTATAACTAATGATAACTGGATCAAACAGTTGAAGAAGGAAACAAAATCTTCTCCCAGATGCCTAATTAAAATATCTCTTTGTTTTGTTTGGGACAGTTCAATTTAAACACTTAAGCTCAAGCACGTAAACTCATTTAGCTAGATGAGGAGAAAAGAGGCAGTTTTGTGATAAATCCTCATTGAAAAATATACACAGCAGATCACTGTCATTGTCCAGAGCCACAATGAATCAGATCCAGAAGGGAGACCAGAGCTCCAAAGTGCTGGATGATGGTGATTTACTCTCACTGCTAAACCTGGCAAGCTCATGTGATAGAAAACGAATACCACGCACACAAAAAGTAAAACATTTTGAAATACATGCTGGGTTTTTTTCTAGGAGGAATCCCATATTCCTGATATTAAAATACTTAAATGAAAAATGAATGGTTAAACTAAATAGCATCAGTTACACAATTTCAAAGCCCCCTCTCGACTATTTCTAGGCTGTGTAACAAGGCAGATGTATTTGATGCAATCACTATAAGTATGAAGTAACAAATCCTCAGAACAATTCATCCTTCAGGAGCACAAACTATCAGCATAGATTATTTCCACTTTAACAGCTCCAAATGAAGTCATTTGCAGTTCAGGTACGATAGGATTTTATAACCTGCTGAAGCAGAAAAGTAACATCTTAAGAGCATTTCTGTTATACTCAGGCAATCTTACTGCATTTAAATTATCAACTATTTTTTCCCCCTCTATCTAGTGATTGATTATGAAGTTAGATGGTTTCAATAGCAGCATTCTATTTAAGCATGTCCTCATTCTATGCATGTTCCTTAATCAGTCAGAGAAGGCTAATTATAGATGAGAAAGGTTTTGTTTACACACAGATATCTTAGTAATCAGCAGTGATGTGAATAGAAACAACAGAAAAAATGCATCACGATTCAGCAGAATTCAGGAAATACTTGGTGCTCTGGAACTTCAAGACTGGCAGCATCACATGGCTGCACAAAGTTTCTTTGATGAAGGTTTCTGCCAAATCCCACCCAAAGCTCCCAAGTGTCCTCAAATGATCATCTCCCACCAAAAGAAAACTCAAATCACCTTTAGACTCAAAGGCTGGATGGTTGTTAGTTAAAAAGGGGGAGATGGAAAAAGAACAGGCTAACAAACTGTAAAAATACCTTGAAACACATTTGTCTTCACATGCTACTGAGTTATACAAATGTGCTGTGCTAAGATGCAACATTATTAGAAGTAATTTACCCTTGTAACTAAGGAAAATGCATAATTCTTTAGAAATGCGTGTTTTTATGCATGCTAACAAATTTGGAGCCACTGTTTACCTTTGGAATTTAAGTTATTTTTACCATACAGAAATGGACAGACACGAGGTAGAGATTTAATAGAAACAAACATTAACTGACCCCCCCTTCCTGTGCAACATTAGCAGATTTTAAACACAGCTGAGGTGTGTTAAAACATGGAGTTGCTCAGCTGCCATCTTCCCTCATTGCTTTCCTAACAATGAGTTAATGTTCTCAGCAGCAAAAGGCACACCTGGCACCACAAACCAGATGAGCTTCAAACCCAGGAACACTCAAATGTACTCAACAAACAGGCAGCAGAACAGAGAAGGATGGAAAAGCAGCTGCCTCAGGTGTCTCAGGAACCACAAGGCTGAAAGCATTTGCCTCAGCACCTGATGACAGCTGTCCCATAAGCATTAAATAATGCAGTGCAGAATAAGGGGAAGATTTTGTTTTCTGAGGGGGAGCTCTGGTACTTCCATTTGTTCTTGCACTTGGCAGATTTCTGAGAGCATTTTTCCGTATTTCAGACAAAATACAGATGGTGTAAGACCACACAAACATAGCTCCTCTGCTTCAGAGGGCAGTACACACAAAATCTACAGTGAATGCTCTTCTTATCTTATGTGTTTGAAAGCTGTTAGGAATCAGAATTAACATCACTTGCCATATAAACACATAGCTAAGGGAGTTCTACGAGAAAATAATCAATTCTTTCAACTTCTCTCCAGCAGGAGCATTTTCTTTTACTCTCTTTGTATATGAATTCAACTTCAGAGTAACGGTTCTGAAACTCCCCTAAATGCAAACATTTTTAAAAACCTGCTTAGGACTTCCAATTAAGTTTGCTATTGCTTATTCACTTTGGCTTGAAATTCTTTTTCATACTTACTAGATGTCCTTATAGTGTATGGATTAGGAAAACTTTCAGGACCCCTCTACAGACTGAAGATTGTGGTGATTTTGAAGCTATCAACCATGTAATCTGAGTTACATTGACAAGCAGATAATTCTTCTGCTTTTTCTGCTTAGAGCTTTGTATTTACATGCAAGTAATTTTGATACCAAGAAGCATCCAGGATTTTCCTGACTAAAGGAAGACTAAACAAAAACTGAAGTCAACACCCTTACAGTGTAATGCAGTGCAATGAGAATCCAGGTGCATATTTGACTCAAATCCTGCTTCCATTTTTAAAGTCTGTCAGATACTTCCTTATGTTGCCCACCTTGGAGTCTGCAGAGAAAGAAACCTCACCTTGTTACTTAATCCCACTGGCAGAGAATCCCTTGCACTGCCCCATGAACAGCATCTGCAAAGAGACAGCAGTAGTGCCTCCTGTTATTGCCAGACCTTCATGCTTCTGTTTTAGTTACTAATCAGATTTTAGGGGAGCAATAGAATTGCAGACCCGCTGGTCATCTCCTGACATCGTATCCAATGCACTCCATTCACTTCCACCTTGTACTGATGCTGACGTGGGTAGTTTTGATTAATACCCTGTGCTGAAAGACTCTCTGGATTCCTTTACCTCTGCTGGTGTTTTGTCTGTAGCAGAGCTCCTGTAGTATGTTTGTATACAACAGTTTGAGGCTGGCTCATCTCGTCTGACAGGAGGCGTGGGTGTGTGTGCATGTGTGTGTGCAGGCACCTAGGAGAGCACAAATCTGGATGCTTTCTGAAAATGGGAGGTTTTAGTCACAGATTTCTCTCAGACATCGAAGGCTGCTGTATTTCCACTCTGACTGAATTAGAAATTCTGATTTCTTAGAGGGGGAAAGACCTCTTTTCCATTCTAAAAATCAAGTTTGGGCTGCTACGTAGTAGGACCATGTAGCAACACAGAGGATGTGCTGAGGCAGCAGGCAACAGCACGGAGGTGATGTTCTGCTACAGCTACACCTGGCCTAGGGAACACAAGGCTTAATGAGTCTTACCTACACTCTTAGTCCAGCCTAGAACCAGGCTGCTCTGGTTTTGCCCCAGTTCATTCGAGTGCAGATGCACCAGTGCCTGCCCTAGTAACAGCTGCTCCTAACTTGGGCTCTACTTTTAGGCATCCATTATAAACAAGATAAACTAGGAGTTTATCCTAAAAGCTACTGGCTTTTAAGGCTGTGTCTAGTAAGATTGACTAGCTCTAGAAGGCATGATATAGATACCATGGGTTAAGTTCATGGCCCACATGTTTGTTAGTCACTGTGTTTCTGACTTGCCTGCAGTCATTGCACATGGAACTTCACTGAAATTGTTTAGAGCTCTGCTACAGGATAAGCAGGTCTTTTGAGTGAGCTCCACCGCTAATTATAGAAGCCTGCTTAGTTTCTCACCAATTTTAGGAAAGGACTTGCAGAAGAAACCTTTCCTGGTTGTCTTAAAGCATCAGTTGCTTCTATCTTTAATACAGGCCTTCACCTATTTGGACATCAGGACAGGTGACTTCATAAAAGCTTGTGCAAGCCAATATTTGAACATCTGGATTTTCAGAAATGCCCTGACTGTAGCACAGTTTGTTGCTAAGGTCACATTGGCTATAATTTTGTTTATTTATATGTAACCCAGAGGTACCTCATCTCAATTTTCCCGTTTCTATGAAAACCTCCATAATTTTTAGGTTTTATGGCAGCATTTTTTACATAGCATGGAATCACTTCCAGGAAGTGTGTCGACAGCTCAGTCTAGTTCGTAATCCCTAATCCACTGCACACAGATAAACAGATGCTATCAAACTAGCTAGTCATGACAAACATGTTTCTACAGCTTGTTTTTGTTACATCCATGCAGAAGAGGTTCAGCATCCAGGATGTTCAAGTTTTGCATGTGCTTTTTTTAGTGCAGGGTTTTTCCCCGTTGCTATAACCTTGCATTCATATTGCTGTAGTTTTCCCCTTTGAGTCTGAGGCCTTCAAGCTCCTTTCCCTCTTAAAGACTTGTGACTACCTCAAGCAGCTGGTTGTGTTTTCTATTTAGTAGGAAGTGCTACAATCTCAGTGACCTTTCTTCTAGTCTGTCATCACATTCCCAATTTTTTTTCCCTGTGGCCTTTTGCGGCACATGAATACAACTTCCATGCACTGATCATGCCACCTCTACTTCCCACAAGTTTACTAACCCTCACCTTTCACCTGATCCTGTGCTCAACTCTCTGCAGTAGGACTGTCTTTTCTTCCTCCTGCTTCATTTGGCTCTTTAGGCTACTGACTTACTCCCTTTACACTCATTCTTTAGAACTTTTCCATGAGCCTTAATTTGATGCCAAAACCTATTTATTTTTTTTTTCTTCCTGCATCATTTTAGCCTTGCATTATTCTCCAGTTTTCATTGGTATTCAAGAATACTTCTATGAATTTCATATTCCATTTTCTATCCCTGTTATTCTATTCAGCTCTCCAAAGCATTTCTCTCTCACTTGCTAGAGAACAATGCCCCACTCAAACTACACTTCTATTCTTAAAGTATTCTACAGTATTTCAGAAATAGGCCACTGAAAAGTCACTACACTTACAGTAAATATCTGGAACATTATCTCAAGCAATCAGAGCAGTCTGCCTGCCCTTGCTTCTCCCAGCAGTGACACATCATAACGTTGAAAAGTCTCCCATTGTCCTTGGCAGTTTGATCAGCTGCACAGCTTTAATATATGATGATAATTAAACAGATCTTTTTTTTAATGTTTAAATCTTCCATTATAGTTCCAAAGACAAAGAATTAAAAGAAAGGGTAGTAATGCTTTGTGCAGTGGCTGACAGCAGCAGAGCTGAAATACTGTCCATAATGGACAGAAAGTGGAGGGGAGTCACAGCAGGCCTCCACGTGGGAAAGCTCACAGGGATCCTTTTGTCTTAGTTACATGTCCCAGACATTTCTCCTTTTTGGCAGTTCCTCCCTACTCTGCCTTCTTATCCCTCATCTGAAATTATACCTTCCAGCTGCCAATGGCAGTGGAGAACTTCAAGTATGTTACAGAGTTCAGCCCATTTCTCTCAGCTGGAGCCTGAAATTGCTTATGTCACAGATTATTATGACTTCAGTGCCAGAAATAGCAAGAAGGAGCAAGATCTTTAGTAATACAAGTAGAGGGAAGCGAATTTACATATATAAAAAATACATGCAGAATGTAGATACTGAAAGAAGTGCTTTCCATTTTCTGTACTGCAAAAGAAAACTTAGCAGAGCAAGTGCAAAATACAAATGAAGATTAGTTTAGCTTCAACCTATCTATTTTTGACTGAATATGAATTACTAAGCCATTACTTCTGTTTATTTTTAATAAAATATACCATTTTACCGTGGTAAAATACCATATCCATTTTAATCCTTTCTTCAGAAGAAGTTTTCAGAAGCTTAATACATAAGTATAGTAGAGAGGACTTACCTAGGTCTCTTCAAGAGAGGGTTATTTACCAAGCAGGTAGCATGTTCAAGCATGAATTGTTACACTGCATAAAGTACTTCTGCAATTTAAGGTGTACTGTGTCTCAGTGAATTCCCATTTCCTGGATCTGTTTACCTGACAGCTCCTCAACAAAGGAAGCTAAAAGTTATATGAAAGGGGGAAAAGAAGGCATGGCTACTGTGTGAGAACCCGTGGGGTGACACAGTTAACACAAAAGAGGTAGATTTAATTAAATCTGTCAGTAATGAATATATTAATATATGAAAGCAGTATGGATCAGAATGTAAACTTCATGCCCAATGTTCCCAGTTCCCTTCGTGCCAGAAATAGGAGGCGAGAGGAAATTGCGTAAGAAAAGTTGCTGCACAGCAAACACAAACTCTGAATTATGTCATAACAGCTCTCTCCCCACTTAAGAGCAAAGGAGGCCTTTGTGCTTTTCACATTAGATGACAAGTTACCATCTAATCCGAATACCACTTGGTTTCCCAGGTGTATTGAGCATTACACGGGAGCCCGTTGTGAGGAAGTTTTGCTGCCCAGCATCAAGTCCCAAACAAAAGGTGACCTGTTTGCAGCTTTCTTGGCTTCACTTCTTCTTCTAGGAGTTCTTGTAATTGGAGCATTCTACTTCCTTTGCAGGTAAAAGTGCTTCATAAGGCTGAAGCTGTTTAATCAAGTAGAAATTTCTTCTGGTAATCATGTACTAATTATCTGAATGCAAAAGCATGTAATGAATTATCCATAAGGTTGTATGGTTATTCAACATAATGAATGTGGATGTCTCAACTTGTTGCTTGTAATATTTCATTTCCTGGCTTGGAGTTTTCTCGGTGTCTTTTCTAAGCTATTCCTTATAGTGACTTTGTAAAAAATACAGGTAGCACACCCACATCTGAGATCTAAGTCTGCCCAGAGTTACTGCTAATGTTTAAAAACTTTATGTTGTCCTCATGTTGTCTGAAGACTGAGAAGTAGAAGCAAATTGATGAAGTGCTTAGGGGTCAAAAACTGTTCCCACTGAACTGGCAGCCAAAGCAACTGGTGCCATTAGCTCCTAATTCCTCTACAGCTCCTGGTCTAAAAAGGAAAACTAAGGAATGAATGAATTGGAAGAATAATCTCAGGCGGATGTTTCCTAACTAGGATTTGGAAAAAAACTGAGGGCTAACTTAATTTGTCCAGGATGATCCATGTTTGAGTAGCAGGAAAATGTCAGTGCTAGACAGCAAGTGCTGCAGGTTTGGTTTTAGCAGCATTTTAGGCATATCAGGACTTGGAATGAAAACACACAAGCAGTTATTGGGATTAAGGCAGCTCTTTGATGCTATGTCAGTACACTGAGACCAAACCCAAACAAACTCACTGTCTTCACTTACTCTCTGCATTTACAAAGCAAGTCAACCTCCTATGTGCCTTCTTTATTTTCAGAGTACAGCACTTTTTCTAAGGGCTTATTTTTGTCATATACCATCAATATGTGTTTATGCCTTTATGGGGCAACTTACACGAGCCCCTGTAATTCTTGGCCACCACAGACTTGCAGCCTCTTCCCCTTTCTCCTATACTGCATTTCTCCCCGGTTGTGATAACCAAAGGTTCTTGCAGTCCTGTTCTTTGCTCTCCCATAATCACATTGCCAAATCAACCTCTCTGATCAGTGCCTTTCAGTGAGGGACCTTTGGAATAGCTGGGCGAGTTTTACCTCAGCTGCTGTCATGGAAACCCACTGAATGCCAGTTTTTCCCACAGCTGAATGTATTTAGAAGAGATAGAGAGCATTTGATAAAACAGTTTGTATAAAAGCCCCCTTGTTGTAAAGCATATCCCCCACCTTAGTAATTTTAGTTAAATTACTCCTGCTTAGCCATGGAATGCCACAGCAGTTGTTCACTAAAGAACATTTGCAGATTACTAAAAAGTTATTAGAATAGAATACAGCTTTAACTAACTTAAGAAAAATTCATTCAAGTCTCATACAGGCAGTATTTCTTTAGAAATAAAATTGTCTCCAGGAAGCGGAAAAGAGTCTTCAGAGAGCAGTCGGTTAAAAGATGCCTTTCCTCTTGCATACAGCAAAATTTGGGGAAAGCTGGAGACAGTCTACTGAGTTCCGTGGTCAAAGTACAGAATCTTAGAGTGACAGCAATGGCAGGTCTGTGCAAGGCTTTTATTACACAGTTGGAAGATGAACCTCAACTACTCTTCACTCAAGCTTTGCCTAACGGGCAGAACAAGTAGTAGTGCCTCTTTATTAGAAAAATAATTCAGTCTTAACAGAGTTGCCCTTGAACTTATCTTACATACTAGACTAGCTTGGGAAATCTCATACAATCATTATCAAGTTTAGTACAGATAAAAGAACCTAGCTGGCTCAAAATTGTCTTGTCTTACCTTCACACCTCCGAGGCTGATGTCGGACGATCATCTGCTAGAGAACTCTTTACATCTGTAAGTCCTGATGTCTTGACTGAAATGAGCAGCACATGAGGAGTCTCAGGTGGATACTTTAATCTACCACCCTCTCTTCAGCTGTAGGAATGAGGATTATTGCTAGCAGCTGTCATGAATCTGCTTTTTTTTTTTTTCCCTCACATTTGATCTATCACCTGTATCCTAACATCTTAGAAGAGGGTGGAACTAGGGTTTGTAAGGGTCAGCTGAGAGTTGCATCATCTTTGGCTTGTCCTAGACAGGGTATATTAAGTTTAAAATGTTAAGGGAAATACTGTGCTATCAAGTGTCCACTGTTACACTTTATTACCAAAGAGGTTTGATCCACAGTCAGAAAGCAGAGTTTTTATCCTGATATTGGGTGTTGTTAAGCAGTTCCATGGCCCTTTCAGCAGAGGGTTCTAAAGTGGGGTTTTAGTACAAACAGTAATGCAATCTGGAGGGTTGCAGAAGAGGAGATACTAATGTAAGTTCAGCACAAGGAAATGGAATCCTTAAAGTTACACATTAAATCTTTTAGAATTTAGGAAATCAGCTTTGCTCTATTTTCTTGTTTGTATCATCACTTGTGCCCTCCTTCCCTTCCAAGTTGTCTTTCTCTGAGGCTACTCGGGACAGATTTGAGGACCAAACATGTGCAAGTCCATTTAATGCTCCCTAGAAACAAATCCATTCAGCCACACAAGGGTGGAGAGAAAGGGGTTCATTGCTCTGCTTATAAAACTCAGTCATAACTAACAGTGAAAGTAACCCATAAAAGAATAGGGCTGCATAGGAAAGCTCTGGGTGAGCAGTGGGAAATAATTCTTTTTACATTTAACTGAGTCATCACATTTTTATCAGCTGATGATTTATTTTTCCCAGTCTGCAGAGTGCAAATCCAGATCTAGGCGCTCTCCACCTCAAAACAAACACCTCTCCAACAAACAGACTCATAAAGTCTGTCTTTCTGACATGGGCAAAGCAGGAAAGTCTGCAAAAACCCCTGCTACTACACTGGTACTGAGTAACAAATGGCAATGTTTTGCTGCCAGCAAGTCACCTGTCAGACCACGTCCATCTGGCCTTCTTCCTCCAGAAACATATTGTCCAAGGGTTACTGGAAGAAGAATAAGAATAAGAAAGGTGGCTGATGAGGAGAGATGGCACATAAAGCCAGCTTTTATTTAAAAGCACTACAGAAGCCTAAATGCCACACACAGAGCTTAGAGGAACAGAACAAAGCCTAGGGAAAACTAAAATAAATCTGCAGTTCATTTCTATATTGCATTATAAGTCCATGTTGAAATGCCAAATTACCTGTAAGGTGAGTGTCATGTTGATGAATGGGAACTCAGCCAGCCCAAACTACAGGGTCCAGGAATGAAGCCATCTGAGCTGTCCAAGACAACAGACTTTGTGGAGGAGTTACATCACCACAGGACACAAACTGGACAGAACAGGGAATAGCTCACGACTCTTCTCAAGACAGCAGATGTCTGACTACTATTAAAAGAAGGGGAACAAGACAGCAAGAGATCAGCTCTATTTACGAGGTTTGTGTCTCCTCAACAAAGTGGGGAGAATTTCACATGATTTCCAAACATCAAGAGAATTAATAATAAATTATTTTGTGCTGTCTACTAATTGCTTAAATAAAGAGCTGAGAAATCAGACCAACAGGAACATTAGGAGAGAAGCCATGTAGTTCTGAGTGCTGTACTGGTCTCTGATCTCTGTCCTTCTCCCTCCAATACACACTGAGTACTAATTAGAAAGGAATTGCAGGAGATCCACGTCACTTTTTTCAATGGACATCATTCAATTAACTTGTCGCCTCCCTGATAACCTTTTTCACTCTCTGTGTATATTTTCCCCTCTCTCTGTTGTCTGGTTTTTGTTTCTTTCCGTCAGAAAAGTTTCCATTCCAAGGACAAGTTCCTCAGAGTGTGGTGCCAACCTAGCTGAACCTACAAGCAGCAATGGCTACAACAGTGAGTGCAATTTAAAGACTGGACTCCCCGAGGAAAGTGGGGCAGGACATTTTCCTTCATTAAAAGTATGTGTTTTGTTTATTTTTCAGAAATAACAACAGCATAAAGCAACTCGGTGGAAGAATGGTGGGAAAACAACCTGCAGAGCAACCCTAAGAACACAAGTTGAAGAGGATGACGTGGTGAGCAAGATGAGAGAAGAAAGCAGACTGAGATAGGAGGCTTACGTGTTGGAGAAGACTGCAACTAAGACATAAACAGTTGCACTTAATGGAGTTTGTATGTATTTTTTAAAGGTGCATCAATTATACAGAAATCACTATAATTTGTTTGAATTTTGTGAGATTTTTTTACGACAAGTTACAGTTTTCAGTAATGCACAGGTAGACGCAGGAGAATTTGGGGTTTTACTACATAAAATACATTCAATTTTTTTTTTTTTCACTGCACAGAGAATATGAGATTATCACAGGGGTTTAAAAGCATGACATAATACTATGGATTTTTTGATAGGGGAATTTTGTTTGACTGTCTTGATTCAATAGTTTCAAAATTTGTGCTTTTGATGCATGTCCAGGATTTGGCTTGTTTCAGACACCCTTAACAGATGTAGGGGGGAAAAAAAAAGTACCTTTCTCCCTGGCACATGTTTTGAATTCAAATGAAAAGACAATATTAAGGAAAGAGATAGGTAGTGGTTAAAAGAAGTTTAGGCAGAGAATTTACCCTCTCTTTTCTACACATTCCTAATAATATTAAGCAAGACATCTTCCTTGATGGGTTTATTTTTGTCCTGCTTTCTCCTGCAAGTCTCACTACTGAGGGAAATTTAAACCTCACCTTAAATTTTCCAGTTGATATGTCAAATAGAAGAAGTCAGGAATTTTATTCATCAAGTCAATTCCTGACACAAAATATGCAGACAGGTGTCTTGGCTGAAAAAGTGCTGCCCTCTGTAAAGATTTATTTCTTTTATTCACATAACCATTTGTTGATCACACCAGTACCTCATATATCATGCTCTGGTCCCTTACAGGATTCTCTTACTCAGACAAAGAGAGGCCAAATGACATGGTCCGTGACAACACAAAGAGAATGGTCTGGTTAGTCAGAGGCATATAAAATGTGAACTGAGCAACTTTCTTTTCAAGTTATTTCTAGCACTGGGGGTTGAAACCAGCAAAAACCAGACATGTTTCCATTTTTGCACATTACCCAGCAGGTCATTATATGGGATTTTTAAGATTGTATCGAGGGGAAGATTAACTGAGAAAATGTCACGAATTGAACGGAGAGAAAATGCAGAACAGAGATTTCTTATCTCTGAAATAAACAATCTGGAGGTGTGTAAAAACACAGGTGCAAAGAAAATGTTGAATAAACTCCTATTTCTGGGATGCCTGTTAGATCTTCTGGTGTACTTTGTATCAATGCAGACCGAAGTCCAGCGGGACAGAGAAGGAAAGCCCTGCTGTTACAGGGTGCAAGGTGAGGAGTCAAAACTGTGTTCTAATAACTACTAGAACACAAACCAGAAAAATTCATTACCTTCCAAGGCCTCATGTCAGAGAAGTCAGAGTCCCAGTTAATGCTCAGCATCTGAAGGGAGAATCTGAGGGCACCAAATCAAGTACAGGACCTGATCCAGAGATTGGGTTATATAAAGCCCTAAAAGATCACTTTTTCCCTACATTAACCAATCTTACATGTTATTTCCTGGAGTTCAAACCTTTAGCAGAGAAGCTGAAGGAAGCTGGGAAATATTGTTTTAAAGGCTAGGAAAGAGAAAAGGGATTTTTCATCACACAGGGCCATGCCACTGTTGTACAGAGAGCGTAGGAGATGTCTGGCAGCACCGAGAGCTACATCAGAATCACCTGAACTCTGCACAGCCTCAGTGAAAACTAATCAGAGACAGGTGCTCTTAGGTAACTTCAATTTGTTACTGATCCTGAGACAGGCACACTTGCAGCTTGGGATACTCTATCTCCACTGCAGAAGGAAAAGGCTTGTGGCCATCTTAAGTGGAAATTCGGGAAGGAGATATTAATAGAAGATGTAAGAAATAGATGGGCTGATGTTGTACTGTATAAACTCTTAGAATGCCTTCAGCTTTCTAGACAGATATGGAATAGTTATTCACCGTTACCAAGCTTGTTTGCATTATTTGGGAAACAGTTTGTACAAGAAGTGAGGCTGAATAAACCAAACATACGTTTAAATGCAAACAAGGTGATTTCTGACAGTGTTACCTGTGAAGGAAATGCCATCAGCAGTTCAGACTGCCTCAAACCCATTGCACCTGAGAACATTCCAGCTTTCAAAATTAATTAGTTCAGTTCACAAGCTTTGTGACTACGACATTCAGATCAAATGAGATCAGGCTAAAATTCGTTTTAAGGAGGTCAAATGCCACAGAAAGTACAGGGTAGCCAACATTATATGTGATTTAATAAAATAGTGCAGCACTCTGTAGCAGTGCTTGCGTACAAAATTAAGGAAGTAGCCCCATGAGCAATAAAGCTAAAGAAACACCGGTTCCAATGGATCAGATCTTGGGGTTGGAGTCACTGGAGCCTAAAATTACGTGTTTATGGAGGGGTGAGTAATAAGGGCTTTCTCTTGTCCATCTGACTCCCATTTCCAGGATACAGAAGATCTCTTGTCTTTAAAATTACCTCTCCATCAGCAGGAAGGTTATGGGGGCAGAAAAGTGGAAAAGCCTAACTTCCTAAGAAACTCCTCTACTGTGATTACACCACAATTTATTACAGTGTTGGGGCAAAAATTCTTTTATACCTGAGGATCGTATTTTCCTTTCAGAATCTTGTAGTGAAAGTCTCTTCCTAATGTGTTGCAAAACCCTTTTGATCCCTTGCAGAACAAACTGACAGCTATTAGCAGGAAGTCTCTTTATAGACCTAAGTAAGAGGTTGCTTATATGTTATAGTATATAATTATTCTTCATTAGCAGCCCAAACAAACTCTGGAGCAAAGTACAGTTAAAGGAGAACATGAAGTGGCTTTTCAAAGAAAACAAGAGGATTTTTTCTGTGCTAGTCTTTTGACGTATAATGTTAACTATTAAGCAGGAAGACCAACAGAAAGTCCATTTGGTAGCACTTCCCATTTTAAAGGTACCTTCAATGTTGTGCAACCCCTTCAAAATTTACTGCACGAAAAGAAAACCTTTTCCTTCTGGCCCTGCCTTTTTGAAGAGCTGTAGAGGGTCTCTGACTGTGTGACTCTGTTTCCTTTGGTATTTAGCATCCTTTCATTTAAAGGACATCAGGCTGTTCCCAGGAAAATCTGAAAAGACTGTGGATGAGTTTAAACCCAGGGTTTTTTCCATTTACTTTCATTTTTACTATGACTATATTCAAACCCAAGGATATTCATGAAGATTTATCAGTAGAAGTTTGGGGAAAAAAATGGAACTAAGTTGTGTTATTGGCAATATTATTTAGATTACCAGGATGCAGGTGTTCACTGTGCCTCTCAGTTACGATGCCTTTTGTTGACATCTATGTACTTCAGTGAAGACATGGAATATTCCTACATCTCAGATTATATGGAATAATCAAAAGAATCCAGACATAAATGGTTTGCTTTTTGTGGTTAAGGTAATGAAAAAAGGGATTCTTCATTTAAAGTACTGCAGTCTTTCTTGCACTTAGGGGGAAAATGAGCAAACAAAAAAAAACCCCTAAACCTGTGTATACCTAAATATGTTAAAAACACAAAAAAAACCAACCCAAAACCTTCTTCATTATTCTATGTAACATTATCTGCTTATGCTTATTCGAAGTCTGTTCGTGCTCCCCTCGTGACTGTAACCCGTTCAACATCATCTATAAGGCATGAAATCAGTTTCTTGACAGCAGAGCACCAAATTTTGTCAAATAACCCATAGTCAGGCTGCTGCTCAGTTCCATCTTTGGGACTGACACTCCACAGAACCTTTCACCAGAAATCACTTCTAGAGCGAGATAAGAGCGTGTAAATAGAACCTATGGCTGTGGAACCTGAAACAACAAAAAGAGACTGCTGTTTTCATCCCCCAGATTAAAGCTACAGCCAATTTTTAACTCTTCTCGATGCACCTCTGTGTTTGTGTAACATCTGAACATTCTTTTTCGGTGGACATTTTAGAAGAGACCGTTTTCAGATTACCTTCTCAATGCAGGTAATGATATTTCGCCTAAAACTTTGTGCAGGCAAATGATGGGCTGTAAAATGTAGCTGAGCATCCACTGGTGGCAGTTTTTAACAGGGCTGGCTGAGTTGAATCTTTGTTGTACAGTCTCCATCACAGAATTTGCTGCTGTTTCAAACCATTCAGTCATTTTCACCAGTTCTGCAGATTCTCAGAGAGTTCCTTTTGAGGGCATTCATGTTTGCTCTCCCTGTTGCCATACTGACAACTCAGCTAAGATGAGCTTATGTTAAAAATAGCTGTTTCTAATTCTTATAGCTGTGAAAGTTCATTGTGCAAAGGTGACATGACCTGCCACTGTCAGTGATATGAATCACTGAGACATTTATTTTGAGAATTTTGCGCTACCTGCTAATGTCACTGAAGATCTACCTGTGAAATGTAATGAGGACAGTTTATACATTGTTTTTTAAAAGCATTTAAAAGGACAAATCCCAATGATCTGGGAATAAATTTGTTCTCTTAAATTACTAAAGCACTTGGGAAAAAATTCCAATTAGCTGTTTCTCTGCTAATGATTCTAATGTAAGCATCCAGGTGATATCACTTCAAAGAATCCAAACCTATCTCATGCATTTCCTTTGAGTTTCCAGTTTCTCACTGTAGCTGTATGCTCTGTTTACAAAAATACTCCACATTGTTTTGAAGTGCTGGTGGGCAGAAAACAGTCAGTACAAGGGCCCTATAAGGTTGGAACTTGTATTGTTTGACCTAAACCAGTGGTCCAGGACCAGTGCACACCCCCAGCAGCAGTGAGCTTGATTTACCTTCCAGCCCGTAGTTGAGAACAGCCTCAGGGCTCCTCTGGAGTCCTTCTGGAACAGCCTCTTCTGGAGTCTGCATCTGGCTGAGAACTGGGCTCAGCAGCAGGAAAAGATCTTACAGAACACCACTTAACTGTACATTTACTGTCTTTGTAACTTCTAACTGTGCAAACTTCTAGAACTCAAATATTATTTTTTCTGTATTGTTCCACTGAGTAAAACAGAAGTAGGCATCTAGATGAGAAATGTTTCTTCTTGTTCTCTCACTGGGCCAGCCATGAGGCATTCAGAAGACTTAGGTCAGTTCCAAAGATAGTGTCTGATATGAAAGCTAACAACCACCACCATCGAGACACTTCTGGGAGAAAGAAGTTCTCCATTTTCAGAAAGAAAAATATAAACTAAGAGAGGGTAATGACAGTTTGGAGGGAGACCTTTAACAAAGTTAATTCAGAATCATATCTAACTACTTGTTCATAATTTGGCTCCTCTTAATCAAATTATTCTTGCTTTCTTACAACTGCACATTACAGAAACGTCCCATAATGAGGAGCCTTTTGGATATTAACTTTAAAATAAAAGTTACAGTAAAAGCTTTATGTTTGGCAGTTGCTATTTTGGTTGTGCAAGTATGAAGTTATACATCACACCACTTGCCTATTATTTCTTGCATTTTCAAAACTTAGAGATAATTGAATGATGCATTAAGAACAAATGTGCAGCAAAACATTATTCATATTCAAAAGATGGAGGAAAACAATGCCTTTACCTTTCATCAGCAAAACTATCACTCCTTCCTGTCTTGTGACTCTGCAAGTTCTCTTTTTTTCGTAACAAAACCAAAATCCAGTTGTGGTCACTTAGGAATTCTGCTCTCTTGTTGGAAACAGATAAGCATCAGCACTGTAACTGCAGATAATCTTTAAGTATCTCTATGCTATTGACATTTGCCTCAATTGCTGAATACTCATTTATCTAACTTTGCTCACTTTAAAACCTTGTGGTTGCTTTTTGAGTGACAGAGGTATAAATTCTGGCACTGCAAAACTTTCTGTCAGTTCAGAACAAGCTGTCTTTTGCTACCTGCACCTTTTAAGCAAATATATTTTGATTTCTCTGAGGAGTTGTGGTTGAAGAGCACATGACAGCATGGAGGCACAGTGAATTTGGATGGCAAAACACTTCAATCACAGATGTTGCAGTTCTATCACTTACATCACTTCCCTGTCACATGGAAAGCATGATGCAGGCTGGGGGAGAGAGCAGCGGTTCCAGCCATGTGTGTGGTTCTGGGATCCCTTGGGCTCATTCCCACTCCCTGGGGCCGGAAAGAGGATTCCTGGCCTCTGGTGCAGGCTCTTGAGATCACCCCCCAGCATCTCACCTGTACTATGTTTACCTCAGAAGGTTCCTCAGCTCCAGGACCCTGCTGATGACCAGCCCCTTCAGAGCACCCTCTGGTTCTGGTTTTGCTGCACCATCATCTGAGCTCCCCAGCTGCTTCCTCGGACACGCCTGGACACGTCTGCACTGTCATCCAGGACACAGCCAGCGCTGGAACATTCACGTGCTACCCAGCACGGCCACCAGCCACAGGAATCTGTGTTACAGGAACGAAACATTTCCTTCCCCCGTGTTCCACGGGCAGCTCAGGCAGGCACAGAGGGCTGAACATCACACTGTGGTAATGCTCAAAAAACACGGAGCCGCCTCCCACCGAGGGGCTGCTCTGACAATTCATCCCGACTCCATTTCCAGATCCCTTTCCCCTCAATGCAGTGCCTGAACCTTGTCCCAGTCACACCCCACTTAGTGACCTCCCATCTCCAACTGGGACTTCACAGCTCCTAATTAAAAAACCCCATCATCAATACAGCCACGGGGAAGTGCTGTGTGTGCTCAGCACAGTCAACTCTCAGAGCAGATACACCTCTACCTCAGCTCCTTAGGCCACGGTCAGGAAAAGTTTTAACTAGATATAAGCAAAAAGTTCCCAACTGAAGACCTGCTTGGTACATTTAAAGCAAAAAATGTTCTTTTGTTGTACAACAGCTAAGTGTTTTCTTTTTACTACACTGAAAATGGGCCAGCTGCCTGATTTGGCATTTAGGAGTCTGGTGAAATGGTGGAAAATAAATCTTATTTTCTTGTCATTCTATTACTAAGTAAAAACAAAAGGGAGGGAAAAAAATTAGAAAGCAGCCAATATATTATTAGCTATACTGAAACTATGCTGAATGTACTTACTTGAACAACACTGCATGCCAGCTGCAGCAACCAGAACAGGTGACTGATGTAAAAGTACAAGAAAAACATGCAAAAGCACAAGTCTTGTTCAAAGTCTCTATATAAATATAACCAGATCCTGTGTACCCCACAATTCTAAATTAAAGAGCAAAAAAACTTTTTAAAGAAATTTAGAGATACCAGGTAGTCTTACTTTTTTAGCACTCTGGATTTAAGTTTGTAATCAAGCTACAAGAGGATGCAAAAGAAAAATCAACCACTACGTTCTAAACCAGACTGTTAAGACAACAGAAATTCAGTTCAAGGTGGTGAACCAAGCTGAACTCATAGCTGGACAACATCTCTTTAAATCAGAGCCTTTCTCCAACAGAAGGCAAAGTACTTTGACATACTTTCATCTTTATTTAACGAGCAGTTTATTACTTTTAAGATTTTCATTCATTTTATCTAGTAAAACCATTCAGTTTTGTAAATAGGACTCTGGGAAGGTTGTGCATCTCTCCAGTACTAAAATCCAGGAAAAGGATTTTTTCCATGGACTGCTTTACATACGTGAACAGAGCACACCGAAGTTCTGTTTCTTTCTACATGTTGGTATTTGGGTTTGCTGACAACACTTAACTGGGAGGAGCTTCAGCTCCCTGAAGGGCAGAGGAGCCCTGCAGAGAGACCACTAAAATCAGAGAGATGAGCCATCACCAACTGTGGGAAGTTTAACAAGGACAAGTGCTGGACTCTGCCCCTGGGATGGGGCAGCCCTGGCTGTGAGTATGGACTGGGGAATGAGAGGCTGGAGAGCAGCTGTGGAAAGGGCCCTGGGGGTGCTGGTGGGTGGCCAGTTGGCCCTGAATCAGCCACGAGGGCCAACCCTGTCCTGGGGGGCATCAGGGAGGGGATTGTCCCGCTCTGCTCTGCCCTGGGGCGGCCTCACCTGCAATACTGGGGCAGCTGGGGAGACACAATGTACGGAAGATGTTCAGCCATTAGAGAGTGTCCAAAGGAGGGCAGTGAACATGAAGGGCCTTGAGGGGAAGCCGTGTGAGGACACTGAGGCCACTTGGCCTGTTCAGCTGGAGGAGACCGAGGAGGGACCTCACTGGGATCTTCAACATCCTCCCGAGGGGCAGGCACTGATCTCTTCACTCTTGTGACAGTGACTCAAGGAAACAGCATGAAGCTGAGTCAGGAGGTTTAGGCTGCATATCAGGGAAAAGTTTTTCACCCAGAGTGGCTGGGCACTGGAACAGGCTCCCCAGGGAAGTGGTCACAGGACCAAGCCTGTCTGAGTCTCAGAACACTCTCAGGCATATGGTGGAATTCTTGGGGATGTCCTGTGCAGGGCCAGGAATTGGACTCAATGATCCTGCTGGGTCCCTTCCAAGTCAGCATATTCTATGATTTATGCAAACCATTCTCATTTTGGAAGAAAGAAGCTTTCTTCAATTGCAGAATTCCATCAAATATAATTTCCTGCAGTTCTGATGTGTACAGGGGATTACACAAAATGCAAGGCTTTCTTGCAGATAGTATATTAAACTCTACTGCAACTACAAGACCGATAACTTTACCAGAATGATCTTTACATTTGGGAAGGGGGGTTTTGACTGCAAGATGTCCACTCTTCCAAACTTCTCAACTCTCTGGAATGAAACAAAACAGCTCACTGCAGCATTAAACCTTATTCATGCTTGGTTTGCTTTAGTTGAACCAAAATGAATAAGAGTCATAACGGTCGTGTAACCGTGAAGCAGGTCATCCTTAATGTCATTACATTCTCTTAATACGAAATTCCCAGTAACTATTCGGTCGCATCCTATTTCCCCGTGTCCAAAAAAGCCAAAGAGAGGTACGTTTGGAAAAAACTTCCTGAACGCATCTGCTTCCATGTTCCTCTTGGTTTTGTAGTGCCGGTAGCCCCTGCCGACGCAGGCGAACATGAAGCCGATGGAGTTGTGCTCGGGGATGTTGGCGGCTTTGAGGCGCTGCATGGCCGCTTCCGCCGTCCTCTCGTCGGCCACGTCCTGGTCCAACAGCACAGTGGCACTCTGGATCTGGGGCCCGCTGAAGGCCAGCCCCACCACCCCACAGGCGTCCCCGGGCTGGGCGTGGGCACTGCAGGGCAACAGGCAGCGGGTTAGGGAGCCTTCCAGGAGACCACTGCCCGCCCACGGAACTGCTGCTGCTGCGCGAGTGGGCTTCAAAGGAGCCAACACTCAGGTCATTCTGACCCCACCCACAGCTGACAAACAAACCAAAGCCTTCTCATTTTAGCAACTTTTTTTTTAGCAACTCTTTTTGTTTGTTTTGTTTTTTAGCAACCTTTCCCAAGGAAAAGCTTCCACATCCAGTACTGGGGATTAAGCGTAAACTGACTGTTTCATATTCAGCAGTTTGTGTATGTCACAGCTCTGCAACTCCAACTGAACTATTAGTTGAACTTAAGGCATGCAAATACACTCATCATTTACACATCAAGCAAGGGCAGTAAAGGTTCCAGATTCATGTTGCTTTCACTTGGCTGGCCAGGTCACACAGGTTTTAGGAGTTACATACTAATGCTTTATTATCAGTCACTTAATATAAGGCCAGCTCTGTTACGTGGAGCAATGGTGCAGCTGGAAAACTGAATGCAAGAAAAATGTTGGTATTAGTATGGACTCCAGACCTCCAGTGGCACGAGAAGAGCCTGTGGGCATTGCTCACACTGTTCTCCACAGAATGGGATGCTCCAAGCGAGGATGCACCAGGGGCACAAAGGGCTGTCTCTGCCTGTAGAGCAGAGCAGCTGGAACAAGTGGGCCCAGCTCTGCCCTGCAGGGTCCTGGCCCAGGGAAGGGGTGTGACCTGAAGGAGATTTAGCCCAGTCCACACCTGGGGCACAGCCCCACGTGTGGGTGCAGCTCCTGCTCCGGGGTGTGAGCCAAACCCAGGCACACACACAAACACACGGTCACATCCACAGTCTGCCACAATGGGGGATCATTTATCTGCAGGCCAGAGATTAAACACTGACTGCAATAAACACACAAAGGGTATCTGAAGCTGGAAATCTCCTTTTCAGTGGGTTTCTCCTAGTTGGGTTTCCAGAATCCAATCCGTAACACAGCCATACAAAACTTCCAGCTTTTCTGGCTACATCACAGTGTAGCAGTTGTGACATTTTTCTCTTAGAGAAATTATCATTTTACTACAGTTAAAGGGCATTTCTAATACAACTAGGCTACAGACCTGCAGTGTTTCTCCCATTTTATACCTTTTTTATCAATTATCTTGAAAAAGATACCTACTTCTCAGAGGTCAGTGATGTAAAGCTCTCCACTTGTCCCCCAGCCAGGATGATACTTTTCTCATTCAGAGGATTGACTATTTGATGAAGAAATCGAGTAGCTCCAGACTTCCAGGAGTTGTAGCCAAACAGAAGAACAACGCGGAGATCTGGGTTATTCTTCAGACCTACAAACAAAACCGAACACTGATCCTCTCTTCTGTTTAAATCCTGAGCCCTGAAGCCCAACCTTCCTAGTCTCTCCTCAAATAATAAATCACACCTTTAGTAATGGTTTTCTGTCTCTGCAATAGGGAAGACAAGACACAAGTTGCCCAGGCAGGAGCTGGGCTGCGTTCCCCACCTGAGAGAGAATTTCTGGAAAGAACCTTGCAAGGAAAAACCAGTCTGCATCTGCTTCCTCCAGCTTTCCACTCCTTTACCACAGCACGTGAGTTTTACCACAGCTCTTCAGTTTTACTTGACAGTCTTACAGGGAAGAACCAGGCATATGAGTTATTCAAGAACCATAATACAGTAAATAGCTTTATCTGAAAATTAAATAAATTCCACACTTCAGCCAATTTCATATCCCAAGGAGGAACCCCCCAGGTTCCTAGAAGAGTCAAGAGACCCTTTTGACATTACTCTTCATAAATGACCTACTCTGCTGAGGACACAATGTGAAGGATATCAACTGTATTCACTGAAATACGCTGTCTTCTGCTCTGCCTTTCTTTGCTACAACACCTGATTTGGGAGCTAAATGCAAAGTTATTTTGAGGAAGAAGAGAAGCAGCTCCTCCCCACTCGTTTCTAAACTGCAGTGATAGGAATAATTCCCAGTGGAATATTTTTAACCGATCAGAAGCTGCTTAAAACCTAACAACTCTGAACAACTCCACTTGGAACTTGACTGAAGTAATCGGAGACTGATCCTCAGCATAACTTAACCTGAATGCTCCAGAGATTGGGAGGAACAGAGATGCACAATTGCCAGCTGCAGCCCTACAGAGCCAGAGGGCTCTTGGAGCCAGCACAGAAGCTGCTGGTTCCACACATCACTCCAGACTGGCACTTCAAAGAGCAGCACAACACTTCACAAACGCCCAAGTAAAGGACAGAAAAAGGGCATACCTGCTTCAGCAAATTTGTTTTCATCGAAGACCCTGTTCTTCACATCTTTAGAAAAATGGAAGGTGTGAATTTTCACCCCATCAATTTTGGGAAACAACAGAGCAAACCCAGCTTCGCCCTCTTCAATTTCTTGAGGCTGATTGCTGCTTGAGCCCATCGGGGTAACTACAAAGACACAAAACCAGGCATCTTGTGTGCAGGAACTCTAATACTTTCATCTACAGTGTGACAAGAATTGAAAGAGGCTGAACAGCTCAGGTGATGTAAAACACGACAACCTATTTCCATAATAACTTATCTAATTGAAAACTGGTGTGATTTTTTTTTTTTAATAATCTTTTGGAAAGATGAAACACATAGAAGTTCTGCTGGCTATGGATTGTGCTGAAGTCATTCTGGACAAGGAGACAGGGATATATTTGGACATTTCCCCACAGTCACACCAAATATAAAACAGTAGGAAAACAAGCACAGGTCTTCCTACCAACTTCTACAGGCACACAAACATGCCCAGGTTTTTAAGGTGTTATACAAGCATGTTTATGACAGTATAAATCAAACTGACACAAATACTGGGAGTGTATTATTGAATCATGGTAGTGGTAACAATCAAATACCCGACTTACGCTGTGGGAGTAAAATTTAGGGTGAGAAACTATAAAAACCCCAACTTTCTAATGACGAAAAAGTGAAGCATGAGAAAAAGCCTGCCATGGGAGGCTGTGAATTATCCAGTTACTGCACGTGCCTCCTGCTAGACCACAGCACACAGGTGTGTAGCAAGGATGTCCTGTACAATATGACTGAAATACATAAACCCAAGAAACATTCAGGAAGTACCTTAGTGCCAGGAAAAGCTGCCTGCCCAATTAAATAAAGTCTTTTAATTATAACTGCAATACATGAAGTAAGCTCCACGTGTCAACGAGCAGCAACACTGTGAACTCCTTAAAACTGAAGCCAGTGCTGAACAAGGTGGGAGAAGACACCTCCAAGGTGATCTCTCACAAAAATCACACATTTTTCTCCTACCTACAATCCCTGGGGTGACCAGTCCAAGAACCTGACATCGCTTTGGCAACAGCTTTTCAAGGGCGAGTGCTGTTTCTTTACTGTTTCTTTTTCTGGCTGTTAAAAGAAGGAAAAGAGACAAGAAAACATCAGAGAGAAGTGTGTTCTGAGCAGAAAGCCCGTCTCGTTGAGCCAATGCTGCCCATCAGTGGCCGCCCTGGTAACAGCACACAGGTCTGAGCTGTGTAGGAACACAAGGCTGCCGGCGCCAGGCACTCAGCGTCCTCCAGAACAGGGAAAGGAGCCCATCTGTGCACATTAACACGCACCTACAGGCTACTTCACAAATGCAGGACTAGGGGGCTCACGCTTTTTGCAAAAGATTTACTTCCCATTGAAATTCACACTCGGAAAAATTCCCCTTCAGCCGACGCTGCTCCACCTACACCCCGAGCACTCTTCTGGAGAGGGCAGCGAGTCAGGGCCAAGTGTTACCTTTCTTCTGCTCGTGACACTCCTCGTGCCCGCTGAAGGTCTCGGCGTCGGCGATGTAGAGCACGGTCTGGGGCAGCACGTGCACCTTCTGCAGAGACACGGGACAAGGAGTGCGGGGACAGGGACGGAGGGACAGCGGCGGCACAACCCAGGAGACACCGCCCCCAGGGGACGCGGCCCCGGCCCCCGCCAGGCAACAGGACACCTCCCTCAGCCTCAGCACTGCCCACACGGATCCAGTGAATGGGCAGCACGGGCACAGGAACGACCCAAACCCCACACGAGCTCTGCAGCCTGGCCCCATGACTGCTCGTTTTAACACTGCCTAAACTCCTTCCACCTCTGGCTGTTGCCTTTCGCCAGTGATGATGCTGGGAACAGTGTGGAGGTGCTGCTGGTCTTTCCAGTCCCCGTTGGTTTAACACTCATCTGTTGAGGTCTCTGTTTAGTGCTTAACAACTTGACAGGAATCTTTCTGTGGTCAAGATCCAGCACTAGTTAACACTGGAAAAGAATCCTGCCAGAGAAATCCTAGAATGTTCCCTGTGTCTCCCAGGCTAAAAAGGGTTTATCTCTTAACGAGATCGCTGAGATGAACAGACGCGCCCTGACCTGGAAACCCGCGGCGTTTCCATCAGTGAATTAACTAACACACAGCACCGAACTGTCCCAACCGCTCGCACACTGCGCCGGGCGCCCGGGAGGAGCGGGTGGAGCGTTTCAGGGACGGCACGAAGGCGCTGACAAAACATCCCCCCACACAGCCCCTCACACACCCCCACCCCACA
>VXAY01003413.1:81378-93704 GCA_013399855.1 Oxyruncus cristatus
GCGCCCCAGCACGGACACAGCGCTTCGTAAAATGCTTTTTATTTATAAACTTGATGCAAGTTTACAAAGTACTGTACATTGCCAAGGAACTCTGCCAGGAGAAGTGGAACCCACACCGAAGCATGCGCCGAGGGCGGGGGCGAGCGGCGGCCAGGGCCGGGTCTGTCCCTCACCCCCCGCCCTGGGGAAGCGGTGCCAAACCTCGCCCATCGCTTCTTTCGAGCTAAAAACTGGATCTAGAAGCAAATGCACAAGGACCCGCGGCTGCCTGATAGAGAGAAGAGCACAAGTTTGATAGTCATCTACAAAAAAAAAAAAAAAGAAAACCATAACAAAAACATGCTTCTGCACTTGTGGAAGTGCTTAATCCACGGAACACACCCTTAGCTCGGCCCCGAGCGGTGCAAAGGCCTAATGACTAAAACTACAACCAAAATAGAGTCGATTTCGGTAAGGCAATGAAACTGTGTAAGTTCACAGACCCAGGTTCGTCTTCTAATAAAGAACAAACAGTTCCCATTAGTCTCTCAATAACAAAACCACTGTCATAACTATAGCAACATCTCTTACGCCTCTAAAGCGGATGACGTGTTCTTTACTTTATTGTAGCTTTTATATAAAAATTTTTCATTCAAGGACTTTCCATCTCGATTTGTGCCAATCACTTCATAAGTTCATTAGTTTACAAACGATTGCAACAACCCGTTAATAAAATGGAACACCTAAAAAGGTTTTTAGTATTTTAAATAACTTCAAGCTTCATACTGCGGCTCTTCTTGTTAAGGAGATTGAGCCAACACGTAGCAGGAACAGCCCAGCAAGTTCTGATGCCCCAGTGGAAGTGACTAGTTACAAGGTTTTATTGGCACAGCCTTGCTCTGCATAAAAACAAAACCAAAAACAAACAAAAAAGGGAAAACCCCCAAACCTAAACAAAAAAATTAACATAATCTAAACAAAGAGCATCTTTTCCAATAAACAGTTCGTATTCTCATACAGCCATGAAAAATGTTTAATGACTTAACATACATGTGTTTTTCCTATATCATTAATTTGGAAATACTACAAACGCTGTCATTTTAGACCAGAAAAAACTACTGTGATTTGCAAGACCTGACATTTCCTAAAACAGTATTAAACAATGTATTAAACTTCTTGGCTTTAAATGAAACAATACAACGCAAGTCTCTGCAGTCTGCATTTTGCAAAAGGTAAGAAATACACAAAAGTGTGTGAACAACTCACTCCTACTGAATGCTCTTTAGTAAGTTGGTAGCCTGCTGTAGGGAGAGCTTATGCTTTCAAATAAAAAACAAGGAGAAGGGAGGGCATGGCCCAAATATGCTTAATCCATAAGAACAAATGTGGTAAAGGCCCAAACTGCTCAGTCCAGATACCTAAGGAGAGCGGAATGGTAAGGCTGTAACTTATACTGTACGTGTCAGTTGACAGATTATCCACTAACTTATCTAATAGCTAAAGTCCTCAGTACAGCTGTTAATAGGGGCACTCATAGCTTGAGTCTGTGTGTTGGAAAACATAAAAAAGAGCTTGTTTTGTTGACATTGGTCCAGGTAGACAATAGTCCTCAGCGTTAGCCATCTTCTTTCGGAGGAGTGTACCAGCCTGTGGGAGAACAGAGAGACATGTTAGGGACTGACACTGCTGGTCCAGACCATCTTACACTCCACCTGTGGGAGAAGGAAGCCTAACCTGGCTCCTTCCTTCCCTCCTAAAGCAGCCCAGCTTAGTGAGACCCAGTGCCCTAAATGCTACTGGTCAGCGGTGGGACATAAAGCACGTGGCATATTCCAGGATCAGACCCAGTCCTTGGGAGTGCAAGTTAAATACATCCAAGTTTGGGGGTTTTTGTGGCAGCAGCTATCCTGAGTTGGGCAAACAGGACACCGACAAAGGAAGCTGCTGAAGGAGGAACATTGCTGACAAAACTTAATGGAACATAGGTTACACCCCCCAGGCTTCCAGCCACTTAATGCACAGACATACAAACAATTACACTGGGACACTTATATAAATCCCATTTTGTGTACTGTAGAGTTAGGCATGCACAAACAGTTCAACAGTTTATCCTTTTTCTGCAAATCTTCCTGTAGGAATAAGCTCTGAAATGTCAGTTGAGTAACTGGTCTCCTGACACAATTTGGAACGTTCAGCAGCTGAATCATACCTGATCAAGAGTGCACAGCTTTTTCTAGCCACCTCCACAGCTCCAATCATAACTCTCCCAGCCCCTATTGTAAAACTTCCTCTAACTGTGTATACACCGACTATGGAGCCTATTTATGCTGCCCCAGAGAGCAGAGAGCAGCTCTAAGTGAAAGACATCATTCCCAGCAGCATTAGGTGCTGTGAGTGCTTTGTGTACAGCTCTTGATGCAGGAGTGATCAGTAGCCAAGGCCAGCACACAGCCAGAAGTAAACAGACAGCCATGCTGGCCTTTGTAGGGAACTAAAATAGCAAAAGGCTGTTAATGGCAAGATCAAACTCTCATAAAATTGGAAAGCACGTTAAAGTCATTATCTTTGACCTTCCTCCCAACAGCAGAGAAGGTGTTATATTCCATTTCAGCTGCAGGGAGACTGAGGCTCTGAGTGCAGTCACACTGAAACACTCCCTTGTGTTCAAAGCAACACCAATTCCCAGAGGACACCACGTCCAACCCAGACCAAAGAACGTCTCAGAAGAGGTAACTGGACTAACTCCCGAATCACAAGACCAGACACCAATTCTGCTGATTACCTTTACATAACCTGTAAGCTACTTAAAGCTTTTAAACCATCAGGTCATTTATTGTCTTCTCATACTGGCAAAAGTAAATGCAATTACACCTGAAGCCATTTTTTATGAAGCAGAGAGACTACGCATAGGGTAAAAAAAAAAACAAAACCAAAATAAACACAGGTGTCTCCCTATTCTGTTGTAGAGTTTTCCATCCAGGACACCTCACTCGGACTTCTTATATTTTTTAATCTCGGGTCTTTCTTTCCATTTTATCTCTTCCTTAATGATTACTCCACTAAGGTCTTGCCACATTGAAACAAAGCCTTTCAAGGAAGGGACAAGCTTCCAGTAGATATTTCACTAATAAATAAGACCCTTTTAAAGCTACAGTAACAGTGAAGTTCCTAGACCAACTGGCTGAAAATGAAATGGAGCTGCCTTTCAAGAAACAGTAGGAACACGTGGAAACATTCACGTAAGTTGGGAAAGTTGCAACGATTGCATTCAAGTTCCTTTAAGCACTCTTGTTTTCCTACTGCAAGAGGAGAAGGAAACACAACTTATGGTCTTCCTAAGCCAAAATAAAACACTGTCACTTCCAGTTTCTCTGTGGCCAAACACCAGTTCCCAGGGTGCTGTGCAGACAAGGACAGTCACAAGAACATACATACCATTTTTCTCATGGATTTGTACTAGTGACTTATAGGACTGCTGTGCTCTTGCTAGATTATATTGATTCTGAAAGGAGAAAAAACCAACATAAAACCCTGCATCTGGACATGGAAGTCTTAAAAACAGTTCTACAAGGAAACTCCACAGTGGGCTTACAAATAAAAACCCTGCACAATGTTGGAACATTCCTGGCTTTCCAGTACAAGGTTGTCAAGACAAGTATCCTTATTTTCTCATTTCTCCTGTCGTAATGATGGTATTTTGTACAGCTCTGCTGCTGGAAAGGCCCGTCCTGTCAGGAGGTTCAGAACCTGAGGTAAGCCAGAAGCGTGTGCAAGCAGAACAGAAGGCTTCAGGCAGTCCCTGCCACAACTCTGTCCTGCTCAGCTGGGTTACACAGAATTGTGATCGTAAACTTTTACATCTTACCTGAACTGGTACTTAACAGCAGACACCCAAGTGATGATTTTGCTGTCTTAAAAATTTAAACATAATTTGAAAGCAGCATTTAAATCTTCCAGGTCTTTTAAGTTATGGTCTGTTAGCAGCATGCACACTTGAACTGAATTATGATTCCAATTAATGCTGAATGGTGAGCTCTGAAGTATTTGCATGTTATTATTTTTCCCTCTCATGAAACTTTGCAGCTGTTAGTCCAGAAATAGGAAAACTTCTTACCGTGAGTGTACGTGATCGTGGCTGTCACCTACAGCCCTTCTCAGAGCCAGAACGTCCAAATCCTCCCAGTTCTGATCCTCCTTCCCTCCCTCCCTTGCCAATCCAAGGATATTAAAGTCTAACTACTGAAAACCCCTGCCCAACCCAAGGTTTTATCTAACTCATATGCTCATAATTACACAAACTCTTAATTGCCTACAAAATACTGATACACACGCATTAGACATCAAGACAATTCAAAAAGGCAAATATATTTGCAGTGACAATTCTGTCATTAAACATCTTCTATGCAAGTCGACAAAGAAATGGAAGCCTAACAGTGATTTGTGCAATTGATAAACAGCCCATTTACCTTATTGGCTCCAAACTGTACTCTGGCTTTTCCTTTGACTAAAGTGGCATTGATCTGCATGATGACTGATTCTATTGAGTAGGCACTGCTCCAGCCCTGGGGGAGGAAGGGAATGTTAACATGTAACATGTACCTGTTGCTTGTGCTCACCTTGTAAATCTATTTTGGAATGTGTGCTTTGGGATTTTTTTTTTTTTTTTTTTTTTTTTTTTTTTTTTTTTGTTTTCCTGAACTCCAGTTTTAGTTTTAACTACTTGTTTTCAGTTAACATTTAATTTCCCACAGACAATCTGTAAAATGATACACAGTATTAGTACTAAGAACTTGTAACGAAAGTGAAAAGGCTGAATGACGCATTTCCAAAATACAGCAAGACAGAAACAGAAAAGCTCCATTCCTACAGCATTTACACATTTTCAGCAACATCACAACAGAAATTACAGCTTCTTGTTCCAAGAAGCAGAAAAGACTGACATCTAATGAAGTCATTCATTGAGCTGTGAGAATTTTGCTCCCATGACTACTATTGCTCATCTCTGGCATTGCTTTACCTTCCAGAGCTCACAGCAGCTTCTGCCAGAGCCTGCAGATAGTTCCTTCATTCATTTACTTACTTAAAAGAGAAAAATCACTCTGTCTACACAAGAATAACCTATGCCTAGAATCTCCTGTATTCCTCCCTTCTCCAGAGCTGACTCTGTGCAGACGAAGAGACTTCTGGAAAAGAAACCGTGTCTTGCTCCCCAGAACTCACTCCTCACACTGGCTTCCTCACAGAAACTCTGAGAATGCAAAGTTGGTGTGCTCTCACTTCTTCTGCCTCTTCCTCACATCTCCTGTAAGCCATCCAAGGCAGAAAAGAAGATCTCACACAAGATCTGCAAGGCAAATCTTGTGGGACTGAGGTTTATTCCACCATGCTCCCTTTGGAGTGTGTAATTTATTCCACACAGGGATTCTTGAACTCTGGGAAAACACCTGTTTTTATTGTTTTAAAGCATGTTTTCTTATTATCCAGATAGCAGAGCCCGTATTCACCTGTTTAGTAAGAAGTTCCATGCATAATGCACCTCCACCTAGGACATACCTGGAAACAAAGGTGAAAGAAAATATATTTGACATCAGCAGTCAGTAAAAAGATGCAACTGCTCACTGCACTTGAAGCTCTTGCCAGCTTGTTTGTTAAATTCATTGTTCATAAAGCTGAAATGCCCTTTAACCAGAAATATTGTAACTAGTGAGTCATGTTATACTTAAGCAAGGAAGATTAGCATTGTGAGGCAAAAAAAAGTTGTTTGCTAACTAGACTCGGTTAAAACCAGTGACTAATCTAGTCTGCAAAAGTGCTCACAGACAGTGGAAAAAAGCTGCTTTTTATGCCTACACTACATAGGACTGACGAGTAGTTAAAAGTCAACAAAATTCAGTTCTGTAAAGAAATTTAAACACAATTTCCAACAATATAGGTGCACCTATAAATCAAATGAAATAAAGCAGATCTTTGCTTGCTCTTTTCCTATAAACTCCTTTCTAATTTCAATAACACTTCACCATGCATTGTGCTGACTGGGACTCAGCAGAAGACCTGAGCACCATAAAACCTGGACTGAGGGAGTAGAATTTACCACACCCAAAATGTGCCCTGCTCTGTGATCAAGGCATTCAAACCACACAGATCTGTGTGACCTTCAGAGGGAAATGGCCACGGAAAAGCTGTTCGGTTTTTTTGATTCTACAAAGTCCAAGTAGAACAAAAGGAGAATCCAAAGGAGTTTTCTGGTGTTTGGCTCTGCTCGTTTAGTTTAGAGATAGCAGCAGCCCTCCTGAATGCTGTTTATTGGCACTAACCATGTCCTGAAGTCAAAAAAGACACACAGCAATTCAAATCAAATCAGAATCAGCTATCACAGACTGCATGTTCAAATGCAGGTATCATCTTCTGTCAGCAGAAGATGCACAAAAGCCTCGGAAGGTGAATTCAATCTTCTCTCCATGGATACATAAAAGTTTCTGTGCCACAGACAGCACTTCAAACATGCTTTAGATGACGTTTGGAGCATGGTGTCGATTAAATGTAGTGGGTTTGGATTAGCACCCGAGGAATTTCTAAAACAAAGTCTTCATGGCAGTGTTACAGCAAGAGAGGACCAGTTAGGACTATACAGCAAATTTAAGGCAACACAGGGATCAAGACCCATTCAAAGCACCAACCCAACCATCCTCAAAGAGGCCAGTTCTGGAGCAGTAGGGCAGGCACAGAGTTTTTCCAGCTGTGACATTTTTACCACAAAGTACAAATTCTGCAGGGCAACTCAAACCTACCCTCCTGTGAGCACAGGAGATACCACTCGCACAAAGGGAGGATCAAAAGGGAAGTTATCCTGAAAAGAATTAAAAAAAAAAAAACAAACAGGTTAAGAAATTCACTGTGACATTATTTCCTAAGCAGAAAGTATTTCAATAGCCTTATCTGGCAAATCAGATTTGAAACAGTGCATTTTTTCAGTTCTGTCAAAAACCACTTTTCCACAGTACTGGAAAAAAAGAAGCGTTTTCTGGGAAGCTTTAGTGCAGGGGGTTTTTTTCCCCTTTTTTTATGCTACAGATCCATTTTTACTCAAGTAACACCTAAGGGTCATTTCAGTCACTTTCCATAGTAAGCCTCAAATTTAACCACAGCATTTCTTCCCCCAGACACATACCTTAAAGGAGAAGTTGAGTAAAATGTATTCTACACCTTCTTTTTCTTTTAAGACCTGAAGATCACTATGCAGTGGGCTATCAGGGTCAACCCTATAAGAGAAGCAGGGGGGAGATCCTGGATGAAGTTAATATTTTCACTACCTGTAAACAGTAATTCCTCTCAAAGATTTCCTGTATGTAATTACAGTTTACAAACTGAAATCAAAGGTGAACTCTAGAAAATCCTTGCTCCTTTTATGAAGTAAACACTTTGCCATGAGGTCAGTATGAGAACTTGCTGCAATGCACTGCATTCCCAATGCTATCAAGTGTTACTTAAACACAGCACAAAATAAGCTGTTTATTCGAAGAGAACAGTTTTAATTCTCTTCAGTTCACTGGAAATCTATGTTCAAAAAATCGGGGGGGGGGGGCATTAACAGGAGGACTGTAGTGATCTAGTTTTCAGTACAGTTAGTGAATCCTTTTTAGAATACGTAACTGTAGTTCTGCATCAGCTGTTAAAAGTAATCTGCATCAGCAGAAATACTAAATCCAACAGTTTCTGCTCAGCAGAATTTCAACAACTGTTCATTGCGAAATGCTGGTGATGAGCAGCCTGCCCATTAATTCAGTCACTACTGGATTAACCCCACCCAAGCTCTGATACCCCATCAGCTTTTAGGAGAGACTAGTCAAAAAACACCTGCAGCACGCCCAAAGCATACGTTAAAGGGACTGACAGGCTATTAAAGCCAATCCTCTGCTACAGGTGGAATCACAAAGTTATGAGATCCCATTTCAGAATTACTTGGGCAGTTTGTCCCCATCCTTCCAGTCTCAAATTGTTCAGAAGAACATCCTCCAGTGCTTAGAAACCTCTCATTTCCAGCCTTAGCTTGTCCTGAGCCAGTTCAGTTGACCTGTTCTAGTTACAGTGCTGTTCCTCACTCAGATGGGCTCTTTTATCTGACATTTACCCCCTCGGCCAGTCTGCACAGTTTGTTTGTTTTCAGAAACTTTTTGCCGTGATGAACAAACACAACACTTATTCTCTTAGTCATTCTGGAAGGCGTTTGCTGCATGCAGCCCATTTTGCCTTTCTTGAAGGCAGAAAACGAGACCTGTTCACAGCACTCCAACAGAGGTTTTCCACCTCTGCACAGTGGTTAGAGCACTTTGTTAGAGGTGCTCGATAGGAAAGTCCTCCTGTAACATGACACAGATTTTTCTGACACGTCATTTTCAGCTTCAAAACGTTCACAAGCCCCTGATCACACCGAGGAGGACACAAAACTGCGTTTCAGCAGGTGGTGCCCCAGCTGTAAAAGTCTCACCCCTGGGACAAGGCAAGAACTCCTACAGGCAGGTCACCACCGTGCTGGGACAGCCACGTCCTTGTCCTGATTCGCCACGACAGATCTCAACTCAGGGAAGTTCTTTCATCCACTGCCATCTTTTGCAGCCACCCAGCATGGTTTGGGTAGGCTCTTCCTTTCTGCTGGGTACCTTGAGTGATGGCAGATGGTCTTCTTACCAGGAATAATTTCAATGTAACACCCCTAGGACTCCAGTTACTGGACTATGGACACAACAAGATGAGTTATGTACTGCTTTTCATTGTATGTACGAGGTGATGAGAGAAGACAGATTATATATAATTATATAACTCACATTTGTGTGATATCTAAAAGTTTCAGTCCTATGTGTCTGTTCAACTGTAGAAATAAAGAACTAATGACACTAAGACAGTTCTGTTCCTTCTTACATCTCGAATGAAACTAAAAATTGCATTTTTGTGACATTAAAAACAACTAAAAATAAAACCATCTAAAAACTCCAGAAAAATGTTCATCATTTAAGGTTTCATATTTTGGAGCTGTTTTAGAAAAAGAATTGAACAGTAATGACAGTTACTGGATTACACACTGCGTTGGCAGTGCAAAGAGGGTTTGTTCTTTTTGCCAGCTCAATTACTGCAGTTCCATATCTACACATTTCTGTATATCAGAATTAGAGTCACTATTTAGTGCCTACAGTTACCACTACTACTTCTACTACTGTAACACACCATTTTACATGCTCTGGCTAGAGATTCTCATTTATCTAAAGTAAGAATCTCTGCAGCAATAATAAAACAGATTGTTCAGAACGTGAAAAAATTCGAATAACTTACTTGAGCAGCTTAACATGCCATTCATACAAGCTGTCATTTACCAGTTCCACTGAATATATCCCTGTAGAAATATTAGAGGGGATTAATTATGCACTAAAAGCATTACAAGGTAAAACTCAGCAAAAACATTCTTTGCATTTAAGTACAAATACTGTCAGTAGATGTAAGCAATGGGTAAGATACTGACACTGCAGCACATTCTTCCTCTACTCCAAGCAGCAGAAGCACTTCTGAGCTACTGCAAGGAAAAGAAGTCTTTTCACTTCTATAAACCAAAGAAAAACATTTTGATTCCTGTGGAATTTGACACCTAACCATTTCCCCTTCAGACTTTCCACAGCTACAAGTCCAGCTTGCTTTTTACTCGGTATGTTTTACACCCAGTGCAGGACCAACACGCTTTGAAGACACTTCACACGCAGTCTGAGTGTGCAGCACTGGATTCCACAGGCTCTCATCTGCACTGGCACACCAGGACAGGACACTGGACAGGGTATGGAGCAGAAACCCAAAAGAAGGTATTGCATGGGATGAAGCACATTCCCAACAGCTGACTGAAGGAGCCAGAAAGATGCACCGAGAGAACTGCTGTCTGTGAGAGCCAGCTGGTGATTTCCAGTGGTTTGTTTTAAGCAGGTTCAACAATAGTTGTGCATTTCACTCACAGGGAAGGAGGGAAGTTATCTGCCATTTGCCTGTATATTCAAGCTTCCTCTCTGCATGAACTCACCAGCAGCCCAGGAAAAAGCAATCAGTCTTTACCCATCAGACGAGATTTAGAACATAGTATCAGTCACGGTCAAAAGTCTAATCTCCTCCCTCACAGACTATTTCTGTATATACACTAAACCACTAGGATTAAACTTGTTACCT
Source organism: Oxyruncus cristatus (assembly GCA_013399855.1). Lineage (NCBI taxonomy): Eukaryota > Metazoa > Chordata > Aves > Passeriformes > Cotingidae > Oxyruncus > Oxyruncus cristatus. Next base: position 91,555 of record VXAY01003413.1, read on the forward strand.
GCTGCAGTTACTTGGAAAACATATGCAAATCAGGAACCTGCCAAGGATTTCTGAAGGCAATACAACCACCACAGTGCAGTCACCACATTCTCTCCAAGGAACAGCAGTATGTATTTCTGAGTTTTATTATTCTAGAATAGTTGAAACTTAGAAGCACTTGGTGCTTGGAGTACAGACGACATTGCAAACTATCCAGACACCTTTATTTTTAAAGCATTTCAAAACTCAGTAAACAAGGTCAAGAACCCATGCCTGTTTCTCTTTACTGAGTGCACAAGGCAGCACAGCCAAGAGCATTACTGCAAAGTTTTCTATGTCAAGGATAAAAAGGTGGGCCTGAACACTTACTCAGTGTCCTCTCCATGTCCCTTTTAATCAGCAGCTGGTTCAGAGACACGACATTTCTGCTCCAGGATGAACTGAAGGAGCTATTAAGGTCTTTTTCCAGTTCCCCAAATCCAAGGACACTATTTTCTGATTGACCTTTATGTAAGTGGAAGTCGGGAATTATAAGAATTTCAATTTGTACTGCTCTGATATAACAACGAAAGAGCTGACATTCAGAACTCTGCTCATTGTCAGCTCCCACTAATGATGAATCTATTCCACTGCTGTATCCAGAATATTTTCTTCCACCTGCATCCAAATGGGAGCAAAGACTGGAAGAAGCAGCCTCTCAGTATTCCAGCTTTGGCACCAGCACAAGTATAAAACACTTGCCGCAGACAATGGAAGAAGTTACAGTGAGGATCCTGACACTACCCTAAACAACAGAAGATCACAACAGAACTCCAACAGCTTGTTCATCCGCTAAGCCTCCAGCCCTACTCCCTGCATTCCTTCCATCACCCCAGAAGTTCATGGACCAGCCCTTCAGCTCCAAGGCCCACACATTTTGCCAGCTTCCCCAAAGGAGTGACTGCTGCTGCCCTTAAGAGCTGTCCTGTACCTAAACCAGACGTTGCAAAAGGGTTCTTCAGAGACAGGCTCAGCTCAGCACTGACCAGCAAGAGACTTAATCAGCCCTTCCAGCACCCAAGTTTTGAGCCAAATAGTACCCGTATCTCCTCATGAACAGCAGCAGGGTGGCTCACTGTCTTCAGACAGAAGCTTCTTAACAACACTGTGCAAAGTTGAGGGGTTTGGGTTGTTTGGGGTTTTCTTAATAATCAAGAGGGGTTATTTGGAAGCAGCTCATATGCTTTTTTCTTAATTTTGACAGTAAGAGGAGAAAACTTTCTGTCAAGAAGTATTTATCTGACTAATATCAGTTTCTGAGGGGTCCTTAAGGTAGGAAAGGAATCAAGATAAGTTCCTCTCAGTCACACACCTTCCCTGTGGTTAAAGAGTTTGTTTTACTCCTCGAAGAGGCCATCTATAGAGGTGAGCAAGTAAAAACAAGCACACAGAACTGTGCAAGCAAAAAATTAGGAAGTGAAAAGGTAAGAAAAACAATTCACTCCAAATTAGAGGCATTACTTATGACAACTTTACTACATCTAGAAGTAACAAACAGTCTTTGGATAAAAGCAGTGAGTTGACATCACTATAAATGAACAACACAGCTGCTAAAGATATGAAAAGGTTTTGTTTGATATCTCCAAATTCTTTGCTCCTCCCCTCCCTTTCCCGATCCCCCAAATTACACTGAGACCTTTGTGAATCTCCAACTTCATATTTGGAACTCTGCAGGACTTGTGACTCCCATTATCTGAGCAGGTCAATGAAACTGTCTAATTCACAGCAGAATAAGTTTGCTGGAGTACTTTTTGCCTCTGTTAGTTCATATGAAAATTATTTTCAGTTTCTTTAAGGGCAGTTCCTCACCTGGACTGCCCAGGTCCATAAGCAACTTTGCTGTTGACAGCAAGCTTGCCATCTTTTCCCTGAACTTCAACAGTATTATTTCAATTGATAAAGGAACTTGAGTTCTAAAATGGATACTACCCTCAATACACTTCTCCTGTTGAAGGTCTCACTGTGTCTTAATATTATTTTTTTATAAATCATTTTAACAGAACATAAAAAAATGTAACAGGACTATTACCACAAGCATTATTCCCTTCGGAACTCCCACTATTGTCCTACTGTCAGCGATAAAAACATGTCACCTCACACAGACTAAACAAAGTGATCCCTTCCCAACTAAA
>VXAY01003413.1:93794-129043 GCA_013399855.1 Oxyruncus cristatus
TCAGCTTTAGACTTTCTGGCTTGTGTTACAAAAAATGAAAACAGTGTTAAATTTCCTTGCACCAGTTACCAGAATCTTTAAGTTTCACAACGGTTTCTTTCATGCGTTAATAGGAAGCAATTAAATTAAGGGAAAAATGGTCCATGGAATAAGTACTCAGAACAAAAATGACATTAAAAAAAGCCAGTTACCTAGCAGACCCTGCACACATGGTGACAGTTATCTCACAAAAGGCAGAACTAGGCTATAAACCCATGAGTTTTGTGCAAAGGAAAGAACTGATGCTTAAATTCGCTCAAGGTCAAAGACTAAGTGAAGCCATAAGGAATGCATGTAGGTAAGTTTTATAACAGACAGCACCATGTACTGGCAAAATTTAGTAAGTGTGTCAGTAGAACAGTGTTTCAAAGGAGGATTGCCATCACCTTTATAGTGCCAGCCTCCACTTGACACTTCATTTACATGCTATAGAGACAAACATGAGGCACCCAGTTGCAGTCTTCTTCCATATTCCCAGGTCACAAGCTATAATAAGGTACTACACTCACACTTCACCACCTCAGCTTTCTGTACAGTTTAGCAAGATTTGCTTTTCCTCATAATTCGGTCTTTTGCTACTGGTTAAGACTTGTTATAAACCTAAGGCCAAGAAATGGCATTATTAAGCAGCCTAAATCCTCACCTTAAACTACACCTACTCTACTGCAGGGGCTCCTGGTACCACCTTGGGGTGCAGCAGCACACAAGAGCCTTTACAGGCAGGCAGGTTTGTTACAGCCAACCTTAGCTCTGATCACAGAAACAAACCCTGAAGAACGTAAGTGGGCAGGAAAGGATCCCTCATCACTTAATACAGATCTATTCCTGGGCTCTTCCCTAGACCCACTAATCCATTCCTCACCGGATGGCTGGTGATTAGGGCACCCTGGCAAGCACTCAGCTGCAATAAAGCCTAAAAGAAGTAGGCCATGTTAGCTCAACACCAGGTACACTGGGTTACCTACTCAAATTTATACTCTGGACGTTTTACCAGTGTCTGCAGGTACTTCAGCACATAAAACCATTTACTAGGAGTTAAAGATGACAAATCAAAGCAGGAACCTATCAGCTCTCCGCCTCTGTCCTTCCACACATGATTGAAGTGCCATTGCCAAGGGAGATTTAAGTCTACTAGAAATAAATCTGGAGAGAAGTTCAGAAAAGTAAAAGACAAATGATTAAAGTTTAGATGGACTCTCTAGTGGGGCATTTTGGCATGCCTAAAGGAATAAAACTTGCCCCAAATCTATGTAATTTCTCCTTCCTGTATGGCAGCACTCAGACAATTCAATATGCTGATTCCTTTGCTGAGCTCGCTTAGAAACAGGTCATACAGGGAACAAATGGAACAGCCAACCACCCACCTAAAGACAACCAGTGTTCATTGTTCAAACAAATTTAAAGTGCAAGCTTGTTTTCTATTGTCATTTGTATCATTATTCCAAGGAATACGTGGAGCTTAGAATCAGACTAATACCGTCACAAAATACTAAAAGTAACAGCAGGGTAATTAAGGTTAAATCACATATAATAACTAAATCTGTTGCTGTTGAACACAAATTCCTCTACAGCCAACATGTTCCTGTGAGCAGTACTACCCTCCAGCAGTGCTTAAAGCCTCTGCCCTACACACCTTTCAGGTTGTTCTGAATACTCCTGTGGGACTTGTGGAGTTATCTTGAGTTCTTTGTAGTCATCCACCCCAAGAGCAGTCTCATAGTTACACCAATCCTACTGATTCTCATACAAAACTTGGCATAACAAAAAAGAGGAACATTTAACAAGATATGTACCCTGGCTTCTTTTCTCCACAAATGTACTACTTTATGTAAAGAGATTACATATAATGTATCTATGTATTTTTATATATACACACACACTCACATATACAGGGCAACAAAACACAGAAGGATTAGCAGAAGTATTTGCCAAGAGAATTCTTTTAAAGTGTATTTCAAGAAGGGCAATCTGAGGCATTTTACCTGTTTTATAACTCTGTGATCTATATATATCCCTGAGTTCTTTCATGAGTCGATCTGAAGCCTGAACTGACCCAGAGACTGCACCCTGAAAGAAACAAAAAAGACTCCAAATAAGAGAAAAATCATATTTAAAACCAGCTTTATTTACATACGAAGTTACAGTAACTAGAAGGTATTAACAATGTATTAATTTCTGCATGAGAACCATTTTTTTTGAACAGTTAAACATTCTAGTGAGCAAAGACTATTCAGAAGAAACAAAGCACTCCCTCTAAAGCAGTACATTAATATACACTACAACGTGGTATAGGTGATACAAACTTTTAACCAAGGTACAACAGGTATTTTCCTGTAAAGGAGCTAAATCTCCCTGGCATTTCGATTTCCAAGCTGGATCCACAGTACATTTCCAATAGCAAAACGTTTCATTTGACCTTCTGCTTTTATGCACCAGAGAAGCAAGACCAACCAGTATATTTGGGAAAGGTAAACAAAAGCAACATTTATTTGCAATGTATGAAAAAAAATAAAAAAAAAAAATCAACACCTCCACAGAGGAAGACTAAGGTAAGTAAACATCAAAATACCAAATACTTTTTGTGATTTGTCACAGGGCAGAAATGTCTTCTTTTCTTTTAGAGCTCAGTTCTGTGTACTCAGCACCTCGAAGGGATAGCAAACTCAGCACACAGTTTCTGAACCTGATATTTCGGCCTGAGATTTCAGTGCTAAAGGGAAAGAAAAATATAGGATAAAAAAAAAGGAGACCAACTCTAAGTGGCATGCATATATATGATTGGCTCTAAATGACAAACTAATGAAGACAGCAGTTACCCAGGAACTCATGTCTCCTTCCAGGAGCTGCTGCTGCACTGGATGTGTTCTGCACACATCCCCAGGGCTCACATTTCCATGACCCTGGTATTCAAGTTTGCCTCAAATCTGCTGGGCTTTAAAGTGAGGACAGAACCTTTTCCTCAAACAAAGTTGAAGTGCTTGTTTTGAATAACATGATCATCAGAAGTACCAAGTACTCTCTCGAATCCAATGTCAAAGCTAACAGGATGGGTTCTGACACTAAACCCAATTTCTCTGTTATATATTCCACCCAAAATGTCATTTTAGGTTCAAGATTTTACAAAAACAGAGAGATAAAAGTAAGCATTACAAGATTTAAAACAGAGAAAAGGAATGAGGACTCCGAATGAGGAAAGGCAGGGATCACCCCAGGCCCCAACGCTGTGACACTTGGGCTTTCACCAGCAAACAACCTACAAACAGATACTTTTTGGACAGAAGTGTCAGGGAAGTATTTCTGGAGCAATATGAAACAGCTCCAACCATTGTCTAATACCTAGACCATCCTCCCTATTTGCCTCAAGTCATCAGTGATGTTTAATATTCTACAAGGTCTTAATTGTAGAACCAAGTTATCACTTACTGATATTTCTTATTAACAGTTACTTGATGCTAAAGCCTCCACATATTCCTGTCCTCCCTGTAGCATCAGAGAATATGCTTAGCTAGAATCTGTAGACTGTTCTTCTAAGCCTATTAATTTTCATATGCCACTGGATAGAATTATGCAGATTACTGAAATTCCACTAGTTTTCCTTAACCGACCAGTATGAAAAATGAACTTTGGAATTAAACATGCAAATAACAGGCAACTCCTTTCATGTGATTCAACAAAAGCCACATAAAGACAGGGCACCAGACAAGTAATTTCTCAGTTTACTGAAGCCCTTCTCTATAGAGCAGTATCAGATGAAGGGATTCCTCTTTCTAGAACACAAGTACATGAAATTTTATGGAAAGAGCTTGTTCATATACATTACCAGAATATTACTACTATTTATGCCCACTATTCACAGAGAGATGAAAAAAGAAGCGTTACACTTAACAAGTTAACACAACGGTGCTAATCACCATTCCTTATTGTATAGTTGTGGTGCTTTGTGAGTGTCAAGGTTGAGGCTCTTGTCGAGTCTGGAGGAAAACCAAAATCTTGACACTTCTCCATGAAGTTTTCTTCTGTGCAGAGCTGTGCAATATCCTTGCCTGTGTGATATCAACCTCTGCATCCAGGCAATTTAAAAACAAGTTAGATGTTCGAAACCATCCTGTGGGAAACTACTTTCCTCACTGCATCTTTATTTCCGTCAAGTTAAGCTACTGAATTTCTATACACAACTTTGGAAGCTCACCTTGGCATATGAAAATGTGAATGACTTCCCTACTGTAGACATTTAAAACCCAAAACTTAACACACCTACATACCCCTGGACTGCCATTATAACTGCTGATAAAATGAAGTGGTATTAAAAATAAAGTTAGTTTTGGTGTGTGTAAGGAGCCTCAGTAGACCTGGCCTTTAATACTGTTTTTCACCCTTTTTTTCCTAGGAGTTTCCAGTTGGGCTGCCCACTCTCTATACGGCAGCATTAAATATCGTTACAGTTGCTACTCTAAAGAATCCATAGACTGCAAACCAGCAATCTACAACTAGGGGAAAGAGGATAGCAAGCTTAACCTCAGCAGTTTAGCACAGTAGCTTATTTTACTTGCTCTGAACCACCTCTGAATAACTTGCAGGAAGTTGGAAGAAGGTAACTCATGGTAACCCCAAACACCACTGCTCTGAAATACACATCTTCATTCTGGTGTCCCTTGTGGTTTTTATAGCCACTGTTAAAGTGCAGTTTAGAAGGTACTACTTGCATCGTATCACTGCATGATATAGAGCAGCCAGGTCAGCTTTGACTATAATAGCACTAAAGTTAGAAACTCCTTTAGTAACTTGCTATATACAAGTTACAATTCCCAAGACTGAATTCAGATATAAATAACAGAGTATCCTTCTGGAAAAGTGGGACTTAACACTCCAAGGGAGATCAAGTTACCATTTCCCCACTTGTGAGATCAAGATTTATAGTTGCAACTGTCCTGGAAACAAGTGGTCAATCATGGGATCTGACAGGTACCTGTCACATGGGGCTGATGCCATTTCATCCGAATTAGTTAACAGAGCTGCCAGACAAGACTCCGGTGATTTTTTTTTCCCTATTAAGTATTTTTTTCCCTATTAAATAATCAAATAGGCACAAGAAGTCTCACTTGATCATCCTCTCCTGTACAAGCATATTTGTGGTTCTCCAGAAGAACAAGCAGGTAAGCTGGAGAAATCCCTGCAGCAGGAGGGAAACGTCTTTGTGGACAACACGCCAACTGCTGAGAGCTGCAAGTACCAGAAATACCTGGTGCAGGAATTCCCACAGCCAAAACTGTGGGACATAAATAGTATTAATGAGATGCAACACTACAAGCTTGTCCTGTTCTCAACCTCCTCCCTCTGAGGACGTGCCTCTGCCACTGTCAGAAATGTGACACTTGAGCAGTGCAGCAGCTGGGCCAGCACTTGCCACTGCCCAGCTCTGTCTGCACTGGGCCTCGAGAGACAGGAGGTTCCTCTTTTCCCCTCCCAATCCTCAAAACACAGTCACAGTCTGCCCCCCTCCCCAGGTTATATGAGGTAGGAGCTGCAGGTCGTTGCGGTTTTAGATCCCAAGACCAGAATGTTTTCTGTCTTATCTGAAAAGAACTGTGACACATCAAAGCAGTACAGGAAACCATCCCGCTCACAATACATTATAGTCATTAGTATTATTAATATCTGTAATATTACAGATAATTTAGCCACAAGACCAAAAATCACCTGCTAAAAAAAACCATGGAAACCTCTCCATGGTAATAAAATCTCAAGTGACCCAAAGAGAGCTAAAGAACACAAGATGCTCTATTGTCACAGAACTTTCTCAGTATTTGTGCAGTGTACATCCATTCCTGGAAGTTACAGTAGACTCACACTAACTTCAAGGATTAGACTGAAAACAGAAATGACACCTTAGATTTCATAAAGTCTGAAGACGAAAGAAGAGACATTTGAGACCTCTAAAGGGAAGTGCATAAACTCCTCAGAATGAAATGGGAAAAGCTAATAGCATTATCTAAATAAGAAAGGGATTAATCCCTAAAATGACTACGTGGGGAGCGACCTCTGAAAAGCAAGCAGCAGCAAGTTGTTAAATATTTGATGTTAATGATTCTGGTTCAAAGACCTCTTAACTCCAAGCAAGTGGTTCCTTAAAGTTATTACAATGTTAAGAGGAGGATTAATTCTTGCTCCAAGTTACAAACTGTACCACAAGCCAAATTTATTTCCTGATGCCAGCAAGAAGAATGGGATTAGGGGTACTGCCAAGGAAGAGAACTCATGTACAAAATTAGTAGATAGACATTCTTAACTTGTATAACACGAACTCTAAAAACTCCTATGACAAAAGTCTTGAGAAGCAGAAAAATGTCTTTAACCTGCTAGAAATAAATGAGAATGGGGCTGCATGCACTGCTTTCCTAAGGAAAAGCCTTTAGCACGATCCATCACGTCAGCCAGCACTGCAGCAAGGGGAGAGAGGACGACCCATGGCTTTGGGCCAAAGCACATGTAAAGGGACTGACAAGTCTTCTGGCTGCTCTGGGCACCAGTCAAAGCCTTCCATCAGCCTTCCCATTCCCTCTTCCAACCAGCAGTGTCAGGGGTTTGTTTCACTGATCTCTGCTGGGGAAACAGAGTACCCCAAAAAAGCTGCTGGTCTGTGTAACGAACAGACTGCATTAAGCCACTGCACTGACATTTGTGACCCTCATCCTGTCCTTGCAGAAAGCCACTTGTGAGGGCTGTACAGATTGAAGTTTGCTGTATGTCAGGATACTGAGCGAACTTCTGCTCTCTCAGGGCATGGTTAACACCTTCTATTAAAAGTCCCACGTTCTGGCAGCGTGAAGGGCCACTGAAGTGCTACTGGGTGAGCTCTTTCCCAGGTCAGTAGCACAGCTAGAGTTTTCTGTTTTACAGCATTTAAGAGTGAACCCTCACGAGTCCTTTGAGAAATTATTTCAGCAGCACAGCTATTTCTGGTGACCCACAAAAATACCACACAGTTCCTCAGCAGCAGTTGAATACCCTGTTCCCTGTACTCAGCTGACCTTGTTTATGCACCAGCACCAACGAGAGTGTCTTGGCATGAGAAGCAGCTATTATGTAAGTTGGGTCTGCTGTTGTCAAACAGAAAACCAGCAGTTTTCATTTCAGCTCCACTAAACGTGGAGGGGGGAAAAAAAAGGCAAAAGGAAAGGCAGTACTTGCCAAATCGGAGAGAACAGATAGCAAAAGAAAATCTGCAGTTTTAAGAGGCTTCCTGCACCAAGGAAGAATGCTGACACTAAGAAAACCTTCTTTCAGTTCTACCAAATTTTAGACGATGGCAAAGCAGGTCATGCCTTTCAGGCTGCAAGAGAATTTAGTTTCTTGAATAATTAAGGAGTCTTTACCATTAGATCTGAGCTATAAACACAGAAAGACACAGAAATTCAATAGGCATCTTCTCCAACTGTGAACATTTAAGTTTAAACAAAAGCAATAAAAGACTGCTGTGTTTATGGTCAGTCAAGTCTTAAAAACAGACTACACAGCAAAAGCAGTTTGGCATCTTATGTTTAGCTGCCTTTAAGTAATGAAATACTGGTCAGGTTCAGGTGTTGTGGGGTTATTTGGCTGGGGTTTTTTTTGGGTTGGTTGGGGGTTTTCCCCCCCCAGAGGTCATCATTACTGTGCACTCCCTTCAGACCGTCTGATACATAATGATTGAATTCACACACATATCAGAGCAGTTTCCTTCAGCCAGTTACCTCATGCTGCCATTTCGGCAGAACACGAGTCTAAGGTACTTTTGACAGGTTTGCAGTCAAGTCATATTCAAACAGCACCGGGACAGCAGCAGAACACTGGCAGCTGAAGAACTCAGAGCCATTTCTACTTTGTTTCCTTTCAAAAGCAGACGGCTACACACTGAAACTCTTTCTCCTGGTAAAGTGGCAGTAACTAAGAGGAAGAAGTTTTTCTTCTAAATCAGAAAACTCAGTAATTCATGACAAGAAATAGTCAAGATTCTGCTAACTAAAGGAGCCTCTTCCCTGAGTTCTTATGGTAACTGGATCTCTCAGGAGTGCACCCAATATTAAAAGTGGATTGGCTTGGCTAGAGCCAAGCACTTCCTATGTAGTTCTCACTACAAATGAAAAGAGGTTTGCAGCATCAAGTTTCTTGAATCTAATGTAATTCTTTAATGCAATTTAGGCTTTTTAGGAGATATTTGCTGGAAAAATCATCAAGTATAAGAAGTAGAACAAAAATCCAGGTGTTCCTTACATACCAATCCTTTCCTAAATAAATATTTACAGGTCCCTCCCCTGCACCTCACTGCTGCTCACATCTCCAACTGCTGGCTTAACAAGAAACAGCACAGCTTGTGTCTGGACATGATGTACATGTCTGTTCACCTGCCAAACAGCGCAGAAAAGCCTCTGGGCTCACACAGTAGGAGGCACCAGTTCAGGCACCTTCTTTCTGTACAGGTGACTTGTAAAAAAATTTTAAAACCCTTTGGCTGAAGCAGATCGTGAACACAAGTATGGAATTTCCTGCTTTACTCATTTTAAGCCTCTGTGAAGCAAAAGTCTGGATTTCTTTGGGAGGTTGGATTTCTTTAGGCAGGCTAAATAAAATTAAGGTTGTATGACATCATCACTCCCTCCTACATGCACTTTTGAGAAGCAGAAGTTTCTCTGGAACTTGGCACTTGTGACAAAACACTTCTAAACCTCTGGAGAACAAACTTTCTTTACAACTGGCAAGATCCCTCAAGAAACTGATAACAAAGCTGCAAAGCTTCACATCCGGCAAAAAAAAAAAAACAACCAAACAAAACAAGCCACCACCCTTCAGTAATTTCCATGTGGCATAGATATTACTGAAGAATAAATTCAGGAATAAAATGTATTTAAGGCACAAATTCCTGGGTCCTAGGACTTTTAATGCAGTAAGTTTTAAACATGGCTTTATTTTTCACTTTAAAAAGGGCAACAGAAGTCATGCTCACAGCCTCAGTGCTTCCTGCTGATGCTGCAAGGAGGATGCTGTTCACAACAAAGGTACTGAGCCAGAGACAGAGGGACAACCAAACAGATACCTCTGGAAATGAGACAAGCAGTTAAATCGTCAGCTACAGGTTAATTTATCTGTAGATTCATAGCAGTGGGCTGGATTTGCTGAAAACCATCTCTATTTTAGAGTCAGAAATATTACAAAGAAGTATTGCAAAGTATTCCATTGCAGTTAGGATGGAATCTTTAACTCACATTTAAGTGATCTTGCCTTTGATTTTTTCGGATTTTTTCTAAGATTGCAAGGTTCTCTTTTTCAATGCCTTCATCCTCAGACTTCTTCCCATCAACTGGTTCCTCCTCCTTCATATCATAGTGATCCAGATCTTCAATGTCCTACAGGATAAAGGAAAAGTTAATTGTAAATAACTGCACTATGCTCTTTGTTCAATGAAACCCCCTCCAAGGGCACCTGGAATACTGCAGTCACACACTGCACAGCACCACATATTTGTGATTGTTGGATGCCATTTCTGTTTTGTCCTAACTTCATTCTCAGCCAACAGAATTCACTGGGAGTGTAAGGAGGCCTCACAATACAAACAAACTCCAAATTTACAACATGTCTCTGGTCACAGAAACAAGCACAATAAAGCCTCTGCATGAAGTCAGGATTGTAGTGAACTATCCCATTAAAGCAGGCAGAAAACAGGGCCTGAGAATTCAAAAGCACCTGAAGTTAGGGTGGCTCCAAGATGCTTCTGAAAGCAGCCTCTCATTTCAGTTCAAATCCTGTCTATGCTGCACTTCTGACCCACAGTCATTAACATATCTGCCAGGGCTACAGCAGCCCCTCAGAAAGTTCAGTATTAGAAAGCTATGTGTACTTTATTCAAGGTGAACATTTCAGCTAAAGATTAGATGTAGGAATTTTGGAATTTTTGGGACACAAGACAGAACCCTGCGGTCAAGCACTCTTGATCACACAGGCAACATTTCAGTTCTGAGTTCTAGACCAAGACACTGAGAAATGCTCCACTCTGTACTCTGAGGTGGGATTATCCTGCTGCAGAGGAGCACTCTGAGCTTCAGGCACTCGAGTGCTAGTTGTGGAGAGGAGGGGAAGGATGTAAATACCTTGCCATGGAAAAGGAAGCACTCCAGCAGCCACACCAGCAAGCTCTGGTGACAAAAGTGTCAGAAACACTCCTACACATGCAGTGCTCTGCCACACCTGGGGCTACTCTTCACACACCACCTGTCTGCATGGCAGGAAAACCTGGCCATAAACCCCAAACCAGGGATGTCCTACGTCATAAGAAACACCTCTCTGGTGCCTTTGACAACACTGTTTCCTTCAACTGCAACAGACTGAGCAGTCTTGAAAATGCTCGTGTTTCTCAAAGCAATGACAGAGCCCCAGGAATAAGCTGCTTTCCCATTCAGAACTTGGACTAGATCACAAGCTGAAGATATCACTGCCACACACAAAGACACCTGACAGTTTATAAATAACAGCAGATAATTTTTTTTGGTGCAAAATGACCCAGAGTCTACAAGTCTGCAAGCAAGAAGAGCCTTGTGTCAGCAAGTGTTCACAGCACCTTTACAGAAACACTGGCTCCAACAAATGTGCTCTGGATCAGGCTATGGTGCAAAAAAAGGTGGCTTCAAATTAATTCCAGAACTTGGTAACATTTAGATCATTTCTAAAGTAAGAGCTTTTATTCAGAGAAAGAGTTGTTTATTCTTACTACACCTTCCACTAAAAACCTAAACCTGAAGTAGTCAGAACAGCTCTCCTACAGTAATGCTATTTAAAGTGGTTTAAAAAGCAAGCATCTTGGAGCTATTTTAACAGGTAGCAGAAGTAAGCAAAAAGGGTAGTTCTTACTAAAAAGCTCATTAAAAGGAGCCCCGTGTTGCCAGACAGTGACAAAAAAAAGTTCGGGTGTCCATTTCGATGTCCTTCCATTTCCTTCCACACATCAGAGTTAAAAACTAGTTCACCTGTTCCATGAATCAGCAAACTGATTTACTCAGCCAGTCTGCTTCAATCTGGGAGACACTTCCAACTGTATCAGAGCCAGTTCACAAGCTGCTCAAAACAGGAGTTAACAACGCAAGAACTTACTGCTTTGGCACACAATGTTATGAACTGTTTGACTAAAGCACAAACAGATGTTTGTGCTACATTTGGATACATTCTCTGTAAAGGACTGCAGACAGCTGAGATCTAGGTTTAAGAAGAAAATTTCACTAGTTTTGTGGTTGAGGTGAAAGCTGACGTTCAGGTAAACATCCAAATTTTTAACTATGTTTTCTGTTGAACTCTAGGGAGGTTACAGTTTACTGTTTGGCTTCATTATTAGCCAACCACTGCAGAGCAAAATGCCACAATTCTACTAGATTAGGACGATTTCATATATAGACATACTTCACCCATATCTTCTTCTTCCTCCTCCTCTGATGTAACTTCTTCTGTTGTTCCATTCTGCAATACAACAATGAAGTTTCTGCATAAATTCTGCTCATGTTCCTTCCTTTCAAAAACATGTTTACTCTCAAAGTGAAACAGTATACATGAAAATTACACTTCTCAATGTCTGTAAAGGACTGAAGTTTAAAGTGTAAGATGCACAAAGATGCTTTCCTGGAGTATGACAGTGAAGAGACTTTTGCATGAAGCAAAGATAATTAGAATTAATTGTAACATTCTGTTTAAGTTCTAAGTAGAAACTTTAAATTCAGGTAAGGGATATCCTATTCTGAGACAGTGGCATAAGCAACAAACACAGCAAGTGGGTTACAATTCATGATCTCTTAACCATGAAATCAGATCATGGCTCTGAGTAAAATCCGTCTCCGTGCTATACTCTTAAAAAGAAAAAACCCAACAAACTTCAGACCTCAAACCTCTGTGTAGCCACTATCACCACGCAGCCATTGCCTTCAGATTATCTGAAAACCTACCAAACCAACACACTGAGCGAATTTTTCGTGGCTTTCTATTTCAGGATACCACTTCAAGCTCAGGAAGCCTGAGCTGCAGAAGTACTCAGGAGCATTCTGACATGCTCGTCCAGCAAAGAAGGGATGCAGGGGACTAGATGGATCTTTAGTCAGACTTAATAAGGCCACTCTTATTTAACTTGCAAATTGTCTGACAGGAGTTTGGCTTTGAGCTTTGGAGCACATGCAAGACTCTTCACAAAGCTACTTCCTAAGACCACAGGCCCACTGCCTTGCAGTTGCACCGCTGTGTGGGTGGCTCAGAGGAGGGACCTGTGGGATTACAATTTGGCACGTGACCAAAATTCAGCAAGTTATTTGTCATTACTGTAGCACTGTCACCACAGGAAAACCATCTGTTACGCTACAGGAGCTTTTAGAAATCCTGTCATCTTAACATGTACGAGCAAAAGGTGGTATCACAGTCTTATTAAAAATACAAAAAAGAACAGTTCCTGTCAGTTACCAGTTCTGCTTTCAGCACAATACAAAACGTTTTGGTTAACAGGAACATCTCGCAGCCCTTCACAACTCAATTTGTCAAGTGCACAAGAAGTAAACAAGGCACCTCAGATACTCCCTACCCAAAGCAGCATATGGTCTCGAACCCCATGTCTCTGCAAGGGATCCAAGAGGAAGGAAAACATCAACAGTAGCTCTTCCAAGTGCACGCTGTAAAACATATACACTTCAACAGAGAGCGAACATTTCTGAAGTAAATTTGGGAAGCACCAGGAGCACTCAGCAATTGGCTCAAACAGTGTTTAGGAGGGAATATAAACTCGACAGCACTGGTATCACTTACACACCTTTCAATGATACAGAAACTCCACAGGAAATTGTGTAATATTATCACACCATTATTAAATGGATTTTGCAAACAAAATTCAGACTGAGCACACCATAAAGCAACAGCGCTTCATATCTCAGTTCTGGCTTACACAAGGTTTAATCATTCCCACCATCTTCTTTCTCGGAGTTGAATAAACAACTCCATCACTGCCATAAGGAGGTGTCCACAGCTTTTTTAGTTTACCTGTCCAGCTGGCAACGGCTGATCTAACATTTCAACATCTGGATGCTGAGGAAGATTATATAACCTGCAGAGGTCACATATTAATCGCTTCAGCTGTTGAAGAAGCTATAAAAAACCAAAAACATGGAAATGGTTATAACCAAAGCACAGAGAAATATTTTGAATTTTCTTCACACATTGGCACTGAACCTAAAGTCACCGTACAGCATTTAAATCTTCTAAGGCTGGAATAAAATTGAAAGGCCCCTCTTTTCCCCTGTAATCATTGTAACAACGTCCACACGGCAAACCAGAGATGACTCCCATTCGTTTCCCCATGTCAAGTGAAGAAAGCCACGAGCAGAGGAATAATCTGCCCTCACAGCATCATCCAATCCAAACACAGGTGTCTGAGCCACAAATCACTATGGCATAAGCATATGACTTTTTTTGCATAAGCAAGTGGTGGTGTTCCATGAGACAAGATGGTCCATTCCCACTTTCCAGCTTTAAAAACCCATGTCTCCAAAAAAAAAAAAAACAAGGAGGAACAGCCTGAGTCTGATTTTCCATCCCTGAATTCTTTTACAGGGCACACCAGTGAGGCACTGGGAGCAAGACAAACCCAGTACAAGGTACAGAAGCAGGCAAGCTCTGAGCAGCCTGCTTGCCACATCTTGGGTCAGAGTGAGGCCCAACTTGTTACTATCTCTGATTTCTGTTTCCACCTTGCAGCATTTACACCTTACACTCACTCTTAGGCAAGCCAGAAAAAGAACTCAGTTCTGCAGAAAGAGGCAAACATTAAGTTTGCTCAGCACGTTAATTAAGTTGATTTCCACAGCTGTTAAATTTCTCTAGGCAGCCTCAGATTCCTCGTTAAGGCCAAGACATGAAAGAGTGTACTACTGCATTTCCTAACTTTTCAAGGTCTTTGCACAGCTATGGCAGGAAAACAAAGAAAGGACTGCAGAATGCATCGAGAAAAGGATCAACACCTCATTATTTCCAGGATAATTCCCTAGATGAAGCTCGCAAAAATTATACATCCATTTATGGACTTTTCTTCTGGACACCAAAGGGAGTTTGTCTTGCCACATGTCGAGGGCAGTGTGGAAGACAACCCACCCTGCACACACATCCCTCAGCACTACTGGCAGTAACATCTGAGTGACAACCCCCTCCCCCTGAAGTGCTTCTCCACGAGGGAGGGAACCCAGGAAAGCTGGTCTCACCCAAGGTACAGCACAGACTTTATTCTTCTGAAAGAATTACAACTCTACAACACTATTTGGTGTTTGTACACTGTATTCCTTAAAAGATACAATAAATAAAGGTAAACAAAAAATGTATTAACTCCAAAATATTGTGCATATCTAAAGCTATTGGCCAGTTTAGATGCTCTTACCTTACTCTACTGCAAGTGAAAATTCAGTCTCTCCAGGGTTAAAAACTTCTTTCCAAGCCCAAATCACTAGCAGAGATAAGCAAATGTTGCCCTTATGCTATCTGAAAGCTTCAGTGCTTTTTCCCTTCTACAGCAGAATTCCACATTCTGTGTAATAGGAATGTTATTTATCCATCTGGGGCCACAAACTCAGATACCAGCCCGCATTACAACAATTATGGCACTCCCTCCTATCACACCACATTTGCTGTTTCTGCACCATGCACGGCAGTCGTCCTTCACTCAAAACCAAAGCAGGTAACACCAAAATGTGGGGTATCAGCACCACATTTCTTATGAGTAAACACATGAGATGTGATGGTTGCCGAAAGCCAAAAATGCCAAAAGTTTTCTGTAACAATCAGGTTTGTCACCGACCTTAAGGCTCTGCACTTGTTTGAAACTTCGTGGGTGTCTCAAACATCAACAAGTCTTTTAGCAGGCAGAAATCAGGTTAAATCCATCAAAAGGTTAGTTGCCAGAATCAGGGGTCTTAGAGCTACTATTCTCAAAATGTGCAAAACTCGTCAAGTTGCACCGCTACACATTTTGTTGAGAAACTTTTTCCCTGCACAACCACTGCCTCATGGAGAGCTGGAGCATAAACCACACAGTTTGAGGAGCTGTCATTTTTCTCACAGAGCTGTGTAAAACCAGGCAGGCCATTAATTTCTTTACATCTGCTGTGAAGCACATAAAAATCTAAGTAGTCGGGGAAGAGCAGCACCATCAGCACTGACCTTGGGCAAGCAGACGAAGACAACATCAGATGTGTCTTAACTGGAAGAGACAGTAAAGGCTGGAAAGAGTTTAAGAACTGCTTCCTGCCCTGGTTCCTCCACTCCCCATCCTGCTCATGAAAAGTCCTGTCACCTGAACCAAAATTATGAAGGAATTTTTGCAGCCAGGCCCCAACAAACTGGAAGCTTCTCACAATCCCTTCCAAGGCAACATCGCCAGCAAGGGACACCAGCACCCTCCAAGCAACAACCTGCTGGCCCAGCGTGGGCCACATTACAGAGCCTGTGCCTGGAGGGCTCCTCCAGCAGCAGGTTTTCACCTCCTCACCTCCCCTGGCCCCAAAGATCACACAGCCCTGAGGCAGCCGCTCAGCTTTGCGGTGGATCAATTCCTGATGAGCTCCAGCGCCTGAGCACCAGTTACACCATAAAGGGGAGGCAGAGACGTGCAGCTGGGAGCAGGGACCCCCCTGCCTGGGCAGGATCCTGCACTGCAGGGTTACCTTAATGCAACTGTCACACTGCGGTTCATTTTTAAAAACCAGCTGCCTTATCAGTGTCTACAGTTTGCAAAGGTGATGGCAGAGAGAGAAGCTGCTCCTCTCTCTACAACCCTTCTACTTATTGCTACGTTTTTCCTCCACAGGAATTAATTTCATACCCTTGATCTTTCTGCCATGGACCACCATCACTTATCCCTCTCACTATGCTCCCATGTATGAGAAATCATAGGATAATTTGGGCTGAAAGGCATGTCTGGAAGATATCTGGCCCAGCCCCGCGCTCTAAACAGGGCCTGGCATGATTTGGGATGTGTTGGTATGTACATGAACAGACCATATCAACAGGAAGAGATTTCTGTCACATATCAATAATTTAAATGTATTTCCAGGGTAACTTCACAGGCTTGATTAATGTGAGTGCTCAACACACACACTTTGAGGCTACTGAAGAAAAGGGGCAATCAGGACACCAAGAGTCTCCCTGGAATACAAACTGCCTAAAGCACAAACTAAACATAGAATGCACAACCCTCAGAGGACTAAAAGAGCCATGTGAGGAGCCTGTAGAGGGGAAATACTCAAGTGACCAAATGCAACGACACATTTCTAAACTTACTATATTGATTATAATTAATATAAAAAACCAACAAAAAATAAAAGAATTATAATACACACCCCTGTAATTTTTAATGCTTCAGGGGCTCTGAGAAATTGGTAGTTGTTGGGGACACCATAATGCTGGTTTAGAACACAAAAACACCTCCTGGAGTTTTCTGTTTCCTATGTTAACATCCTACACATCTGAAAACAGTCTAGAACAATCTAGAAACCTAGGTTACTTTAGGAGGCTTTTTTTATGCATGAAGAGATCTTTCTAATACAGTACAAAAGCATTAACAATTTTAGGATACCTTTGATGATATCAATACCCTGCTGGGTTCACTGTGAAACACCTTGGGTTTGGATTATCAAGAAACATGGACTTCAGAAGCACAGTCATTCTTCCAGGTGTGTCTATCTACACATACACACACACTGTATCTATATAAAAAGAAATGAATCAATCAGTGTTAGCCCACCACAGGAACTGCTGAAGGAGGACACCAATGGAGACAGGGAAGCAGTAACTGTCACTTGGAGCGTGGCCACCACTCAGCTCTCAGGTAACCTGTGACAGCACCTGCCCTCACACACACTCTGCAGCCTTAGCCAGTTCCAGGAAGGAAAGCAAAACTTATTCCTGCATTTTGTCTCTGTGACTCCCAACACATGATCAGCTGCTGCTGCTGCACTGGGAGTTTGCAAGAGACAACATCCTTCCCTGAAATGCCTCCACGTGCGACTCACTGAACTATTAACACCGAAGCAGCATCCTTCAGGACAGCAGCTTATCCAAGCTGTAAACATACTTATGCCAGGAATTCCATACTTTTGACATCTTCCAAGCAAGTTTAAAGTCTAGAGAGAATTAAAGCTACCTGAATTTAAGGCCATTTCCCTATTCTCTTTAAAAAGCAAACCTCCAAACTGCATATAGTTATACTTAGTGTGTCACGAAGGTTTGAGGCTTCAGACTTGCATCACACAGCTTCCACCATATTAACCTTAACAGGACAGCAGGATTTCTCTTTCGCATAGCACAACCACTAGAAGGCAGATGGCAGTTTTATACCTATCAAGTCTCATGTGATGCTGGATTTTCAGGATCTGAAAAGCAGTTCAGGAGACACTGAGGGCTGAAAGAACTGTGCAGCCCCTTCAACTGCTGACAGGAACTTGTTCAACATTGACAGGTAAGCAGCTGAAGTGTCCAAACCTAATGATATCTATGCTGATCACATTCTTACCAACCTTTCAACATTTTTAGTGGCTGGACAAGTTTTCATAGCAAATGCACCATGCTCACACAAGGTAACTACACACTTTCAGATCCACAGAAGATTTTCCAGGAAACACGTCCAGGATTTTAACACCGTAAACCAGTTTTCCTTTCACCATGTCAAATGACAAGGCTCTCTTTCCCCTGTCCAACATTTATCCCTGAAGAGCATAAATTCAGTTCCCAAACAGCTGATACCTGTCACAAGCTACAGAGCAGGTAGAAAGGGCAGAGTAACTCTAAAGAAGGCAAAACCAGGGTACATGTGCCAGCAGTGCTTTTGGCACACCATCACTGTGTCCAGTTACGCTCCTGCAAGAGTCCAAGGCAATTTCCCATTCAAAATTTGATTGCTCCAATAGCTTTGAGTTTAGAATAACATGGCACTAATGATCCTTTACCTACACTAAGTTAAATGGTAACTGGCTTGAAACATTCCACAAATCTAAATTTAACTAAGTGAATTTCTAGGAGACTATGATAAATTAGGAGCCTTTGGATTTCTACAGTTCCCTATCCCTTCCTACCCTACTCCAAAAACTGTGTGAGCTGCTCCAACGCCACTGAAGAGGAGGAAGTTGCATGGAGAACAGCTGTAGGGAGAAAAACCAAACCCAAATCCCACAAAGCCAAACCTTTGGAGCAAAAAAAAAAAAAAACACCTCAGATTTTGTAGTGTATTTATCTCTTCAACCACTCCCATCTGTCTTCATCTTGGCATAACAAGATGCAGGGTGGATTCCCAAGAAACCAATGCGCCATCCACAGGTGCCTATTACATCAACCCAGCAGCTTGTACATGGGCAAGTACAATCTTGATATCAGCAGCTGTTTTCTTACCAGGTACATAAGCAGTGTCTGTGCATATGCAATTCAGCACAGCAAGTCCCATGCATGTTTACAACAAAGCTTTCCAGCCCAGTGCAGGCAGCTACGCAGAGGAAACATCCTGTTCAGAACCCTCAGGCTGAAGCCATCAGCCACACCAGCTTCCAACTGCACAATCCGCTGCAAAGGCTATTTCAGAAAAAGGATCATTTGGCCAGATTTCCTGCTACTATTCTGTTCTATGTCTTTCCAGGCGAAAGTCACAAAGATTAAGAGATCTATCACGTTCTTCTGAATGTGGTTTGGTCTAAAGTTTAGGCTGAAGTAGAAAATACACAGCTGACACCTGTCTCCTGCAATCACACCCAACATAATGCATTAAATTGCTAACATTCCTCTGTAACTGTTTTTAATTATGGCAAGGCCCTCGAAGACTCTCACTTACTCTTATTAGGATCCTAATTATTTCTGCTAGGAGTCAAATGCACCCTAAACATTCTTTAGAAAAAGGCACTTGTACATCCTTGTATGCTAGATTACCATTATCCCAGTAAACACAAGCAGTAGACTTCATAAGAACATTCCCAATTTTTCCAAAGCAGGCAAGTACTAAGCACACAATCCGTGCAATAAGCAGTATTTTGCAGTCCCATTTGTTTTGTACACATAAACACAACGTGTTGAAATAATCTATTAATAAAGATCACCTTTAAAGGCTATTTAATATCCATAAAGCTTAATCTGGAGTGGAAAAACAACACTTAATGACTGAATTTTCAGTATGCTGCCATAGTACTCCCCGTGGAACAAACTGCATTTGTACTGACATTTATCTCCAAGCACTATTCAAGGACACTCACTTTCCTACACAGAATGGGAAGTTAATTTTTATATATTTTTATATACACACACACAGACACAGAGCTCCTATCACTACATGAAAAGGGTACTCAAGTAAGATACAATGCTTGAGAGCTTTCTGCAACACAAAACAACCATTAGAATCTGTACAGAGATTGTCTTTAAGTACCAATTGCCCAAAGTCACAACCCTGTTTAAATGTATCAGTACCTCAGGAACATTCAGATGAACCAGAAGTTCCCAGGTCACGTCTCCCTTACTGAATCCAGGAATTCTTTGTATTATAGCCACGTTTTGGAGAACATACATTCTCAAGAACACAAAGCTTTTGCCTCCGTAATTAATCTCTGTGCAAAGAAAACTCTAGAAGAGCTGCTCTTTTTCAGTAGTTTTAACCTTTTCATCCACTTCACTGTTTAATTATTTTCAGAAAGCTTCACACTGTAATTACTGGGGCTGTAACTTAACTTCTCTTACAGAGTAAGCATTTAAGTGGTCTTTTCCCCCTTGCCTGGGATCTTTTGGATTACTTGTAGCTCATGTGCTTTTGGAAGAGAAAGTTGTTTTCACAAAACCTCCCAAACTACCCCAAAACTGAACAAACTGAACTGCTTGTTAATATGACCGAGTCAAATAAACACCCAAACCCAAGTAAATGCCCAGAAGAACCAAAACACTTTGCTCACCAGAGTATTGCTCTTCTTAATATCTTCTAAACGCTCTAAGACTGAAGTCAGGTTTGGGTCATCTGATTCTACAAACCATATTGGTGATGAAGAGGGGTAAGACTCCTGTTAAAAAAAAAACAAAACAAACACAAGACCCAACAAATAAATAAACAAAAAAGCACCAAAGCTTTTAAAATCATTCGCCCCCAACATTTCACAACACAGTATTTAACATCAGCTTTTATCTTATTCTATGCCAGGTAACACAGAAGCTTTTAACACCATTTTTTTAGGCAATGCAAAAGAAGCTGAAAGAAATCCAGCCACCTGGTTCTTCTAGTATTTCATCTTATTTTAATGTTGCTCAGATGATGGATACACATGAGAAACATTGCTGAAAAGTTTAAAACCTTGGGGGCAGGTGGAGCAGGGTGGGGGGAGAAATTTAAAAATGCAGTACAGGTGATAATTACCAAAAAACGGAATCATAAGTAGCACATGTCACAGAATGAAACTGTTACTGATGCTGATTTTTCGTAAAAGCGCAGCTTCTTCCAAATAAAAGCTGTGAAAGCAATAAAACCTGGAGTCTCCAGATTTGCTCCTCAAACAGGATTATTGAAACTGTTCTAGCACTGACCTGCAGACTGAACATGGCTCATGTCTCCTGCCAAAAAACAGCTATTTTAGCTTTGTGCCATCAATGCTCATGGAGGACTTGCCAGTGCCGAAAGACTTCTCAAGCAATACACTCTCAAGATGCCTGACAGCACAACTTCATGCCACGCTCCGAGTCCTCCAGCTGCCAGGCAGTGCCAGACAGCCCCGTGGCAGGGACACCAAATGAGCTCACAGGACTTTCCAGAACCAGAAATGGTTTGGGCACGTACAGAACACGGAAGAGATGTGGCCCATCCAATCCATGAGGGTTTTCTGTCACCAAACTGCCACAACATGCAGCCCTTCAAAAGGTGCTAGGAAGACCCCTGCTACCGAAAGGTAAACAGAAATTCCCTTGTTTAGATGTTTCAAGAAGCAATTCCAAATTTTTTTTCCCCCCTCAGATAAGTTTGTTAACATTGTGAGGATGGAGGAAACCACGGAGCTTCCACCTCAACAGTAAGTATCCCTTCATACCATTGACATGACTGGATCTTATTTGTTTTGTGTGAGTTATTTAAGGCATTCTCTACTTCTCACCCACTCAATTATATTTTAGTAGCTAAACACAAATTGCTGAACCTCAGTTTTATCACCCAGATATTATCTTCATATCCCCAGGTCTGAAAATTCCCTCATTATTTCGGAATTCATTTCCCTCACTGCAGTTGAAGAGGAAAAATTCCATCTTTCTCATTCCAGAGACAACAAATCATGCTTCATTCTTCCCCACTTCGAGTCAAGGTTTGAAAACTGGAGAAAAATACAACTATGTTAGAGTTGGCTTTTAACAATATAAAGCCTATTTCCTCACTGACCTTCTAGCTGAGGTGCTGAACCCCTCAGGAGAAACCACGTGAGTAAGGGACATCAGTTTTGGCAAAACAGACTATCACAACAGCTCCCACCTGGCACCACACTCCAACCAAGTTCTAGCTACAGAGGTCTAAAATTCCCACCCCTAAACCAAAGGCTCTGCATGAACTTATTTTTTAACAGGCTCAATCCCCTGGAGTTTATTTTCTCTTCCTAAATCACAGCTAAAACCACCTTAAAAGAATACATGATATTCCCAGTATCTTTATGAAAAGACAAATTGTTCACATCTTTCATCTTCACTTCAAAGCACACTATATACAAAACAGAGACCTCAGAATATCTACTCTTGATTAACTAAGGCCTAACATCTCACATGTCTATCAGGAAAGCCCAGTACTCAGCTCACCAAGATTTATGGCTAGGGCAGGCTCACAGAGGGGCACATACATGTGGTTTAACCACTTTTCTCCTTGACACAACACAGCACTCAGGAAAAGTGTATTTTTCTCCTTGGTTTCACTCAATGCACTCATGAAAGACTAACCACGCTCTCTGTGGGACAAACAAGACTGAACTTCCCCCTGCCACTGGGTTTCCAAACCATTATTTTTGGGCACTAAACATCACTAAAGATATGCCAGGCTTTGTACTGGTAACATCTCACTCATTTTTAATAACATGTAACCTACTTGTAAAGTCTTCTGCAATGGTGCAATATCCTCACCTCAAGCCTTTCACATTGCTCGCTGATCTTGATGCACAGTGGGGAACATCATAAAGGAAACTCTGCCAGCTGTGGCCCCACTGCCTGAAGACCTGCTGGAACCAGTTGTTTTTGAGACCTGAACTTCTCTCATTCAGCTCATTCAGTTGAGAGAAAGGCAGCAGAGTAAACACAACTTCCACAACTTTAGATCACACCAACATTCCCATCAGGAAATACAAAGAGCAAGCAAAATCCTTTTCAAGATTCACCAAGCCACCTGTTTCTTAAAGTCCTCAGACTCATTAGAATAATAATATTCTCCAGTCAGCATGTGGACTGTGTATGCACATTCTCCTAACAGGTATTTTTGGCCTTTATTTTTTTTTTTAAATCAAGCATTTTTAAAATTATGTTAGTCTAGGTCTAAGCAAGTCACTTAATTGCAGTGATTTATAGAGGACAAACATCTGCCACCTCTCTTCTAAACCATACCTGGAATCTCAAGACTGCTTACAGAATGGAGCCCACCTCTTCACTGTCTATATTCTTCTTTTCTGACAACCTTACTTCTCATGTCTCCGTCGGAAGGATTTCAGGAACAAACCCACAGCAGGACATTTGTTACTGCAACCAGCAGCTATCCCAGTCTGGGGGCCTAGAGAAAAATCTCCTCCCAGGTCCTTGCAGCACATCTGGGATCAGGCAGGACAGTGCACACGTGATGATCAAGCACTCCCAGGGTGTGTTTAGACACATTACAGGGGCTACTTGAATGTGCTGCTGCCTTCTGCACTGGATGACAGCCCTTACTCATGGTCTGCTCTCATTCCATTTCTCTGCACTGAAAACAAGTCCTCCTGTATGTGAGAAAACTCACAATTTGATACTGGTTGGATTATTAGTGCATAGCACATATGAGTGACTATGCCCTAAAAATTATTAGCTATTCAAATTCTTAGTCTGATTTAGCTTTTCAAACATGAATAGGAACAATGTATTTCTTAGAAAGGCTTCTCTTTAACATTGAGAGAGTATTTACTCAGCTGCATCAGAAAAGATTTCAAACTTCAGATTGTACGGATTATGGATATTTAACTGCACATTCCAATTTTTTCACAACAGCTGCTTAATATTAAAACAAGTTCAAACAAACAACTATTTTGTTGCAACACTTTTAAACTCTTCAGACTTACTAATAAATATATTCATTTAACTTCAAAATGGCATTAAGTTACTCTAGATCTGTATGCAATCGATATTTTTGGAACAGCTGATTTCCACATGGTTATGAGTCATTGTATTTTGAAATACAGAATTCATACACAAAACTTCAAACATTCTGAACTTAAGATACAAACAGGCTCTGGAGTTTGTAATAAACACAGCAAGAAACTTAAAACTAAGCTTGTGGTTTGTAAGGTCACAGAACTGAACTTCACATCAGCTAATTTTGCTGAGAGAATTAAGGCAGCTTTTTCTTTCATATCTGTATCCTATTGAGATAAGGGTTGGATTTGAGCTGTTATGTCATGTAAGGAGCAGGCTTCCCAGATACAAAGACAATGTTTCATGAGAGGAAGCCTAAAATAGCAGTTATTTTAATTCTCAGTGGCTAAAAGCCCTGTTATTTTGGGCCTTTTACTCTACAGCTGACAGACAGGGATTTTGTATATATAATCTATCACCCCTATTAAGCGTTCAAGATCCTTTACGTAACTGCGAGTAAAAGCACAAAGTCATCCCGAGAGGCAAAGGCCGTGGCACTCAGACGGTGCCCAGGGACAGGTGGGAAGAGCCAGGCCACGGCCCAGCACGGCTGTGCCGCCCTGACATCGCACCTCGCGGGCAGCGGCCCGGCACAAAGGCGGGATGTTTACAGCAGCCCAGAGACAATCACAATTGATGGCATCATCACTTCTGGAGAGCCTTTGTATCAGCACCACCGGCACAGACTGGGAGCTCTGTCAACACAAGCGCTTCTGTCACCGAACGCGGCGAAAGAATTCAGCCCACTAATAAACACGCGAAATACAAAGAGAGCAAAGCCCCGTGCTCCTGCCATGGGAACAATTTCAAACCCAATCAAATCATTCAGGAAAACCACAGCGCATTAGAAGGGTACACACGGGATCTCACTGTTCAGACATTCCATTACACCCCCTACTTACGTTTTTTACTAAACAATTTTGCTTACAAAGGAAAAAAAAAAAAAAAGACAGCAAAAAGTGACAGAAGATTCCAGGAACACACATACTAAGACAGCTTTTCCTGGCTAGGATCTGTCATCTAAGTATACCCCATCTAAGCTTTCTCATCCGTAACAATAAGGCTGTTTTCCTTGCAATGTTATATAATCGTTATCCAGCTCTCTAAAGCTACAGCGACACAATTTTGCTCTTGGTAAGAGACTTTTCAACAAGCTGCTTCTAAATGACTCCAATACCGTTGAAATAGTGAGGCTGTTAAACTAAACCAAAACATCTTGCTCTCGCTCTCATGATTAGAATGACCTGCACACACGGTTTGCCACGAGGCAGTGGAGTAACCACGTCTGTTCCTACCCAACTGAGCCATTCCATGGTGCCCAAATGGCAGGAACACACATTTCAACACACGGCTGCTGCATGATCGTTTCAACTCACAGTTACACGGGGACAGTTCTTCATTTGCTTTAATTTCCAGACCACACTAGATGGAAAAAATGGGGGGGTTCTTTTAAAAATCCTTAGCATACTGGCTGAACAAAACTCAGCCAGTTTTGTTTCTTTTCTGTTTTTAAGTTCTTGCAAAATCCTCATCGTGGACAGAACCCAGTTCTGTTCTTTTTACACCAGCTACAACTAAAACTGAGCTGATTTTTCTAACAGAACTTCCAATTTTTTATCTTCTCAGTCCCAAAATCTTCCTTCACCCTGCAGCCCCTTTACTTCCCAAAAGCAGAACCTCAAACTCCCAGATCTTTTAACCAGCTTAGGTCCTTCGAGAAGGCTGGATTGAGACCATTCCAGCTCACCCAAATCTTGGCAATGGAGTGGGTAAATCCTAATGGAACAAGACCTCCCAGAGGGTTAATAGAGTCTTCTCAAGGTGAATACATTTGCAGCTATAAACACACAACAAGTAATCGATCCCACATCATGGATGGCTTTCCCTCAGCAGGCACCTTGATTCTACCAAGGTTGTCCATTTGAATTAAATAGCAGAACTAGATCATATACACACCCAAATGAACATTCAATAAATACTGAAGATTAAACTACACAATTAGCTACAATTTATTACACACTATTTGCAACTGTTAGTCAATCATTCAGTACTTATTTTTCATCCGTTTCAAGTTGCCTTTGCGGGGGGGGAAAGCACAGAGTTAATATTAACAAAAATATCAGGATTTGAGAAGATATTCTTAAAGCTAAAGTTTAGCCTGACGATCATAAAACACTGGTACTTTCAGCTGCTTAAAACAGCATTAGTAGTGATTACACAACTGACAGACTGTTTCCCATTATTAGGGGCCAAATTCTCCAAAGGCAGCTTAAAAGCTGTGAGCATTTTCTACCACTAGCTACTCAAGTGCCAGTGAAGTGTACAGGCTTTGCAAGTCAGCAGATTGTCATCTGCCCTTTGATTTCATCCTTCATGATTTTTTTTTTAAAAAAGCAAGCATGAAGGGTCACTGTCACTGGAAGTAATCCAAATAAAACCATTTCCCAGAAACCTCAAGTTACTAAAACGGCCGAAATTTGTATTTTCAAACATCCAGACATCACCATTTACTCTGTTGCATAGCTAAGTTATTGAACATGACAATATTCTATCATCTGTACTTTTTTATATATAAAAAATCTGTCATTTCCTTAAAAATCTAGCATTTCAGAGATCCAGAGTTCTAAAGGTTAAGAAAAGTGTTGGCAATGGAGGGTTTAAAAAGGAAGTTTAATACTGGTGGTAGTGAGGAAGCAAAGTGAATTTTACCCAATTTTACCCACCTCTACTGAACAAGAGGAAAACTTCAACCTGCTTTTCCTTTTGAATTTTAAAGTGGTATATAACATACTATTAACCTGACCAATGCATATAAACAGCAGGACATCATTTATTCACTAGAATTCAGTTAAATAGAGATCTTTAACTGTTTCTAAGCCACAGAAAGCCAGCTTGGATTAGCTTTACTTTTCTTCCACTCCCCTTAAAGCCTGACATGCTCAGGTCAACGAGGGCAATTGTGCCAGCTGCTGTGTTTGGTCAGGCACCAAGTTGAACTGTCTGAAATCAAGTCTCTCTCTTCAATATACAAAATTACTGCAGTTCTACTCCAGGTTTAAGGGCTGTTTGGACAGCTACAGCCTACACAAGACAATCCCAGGTGAAGCATCGTGCTTTGGTTGGATCCCTGAAGTGCAAGAGCTTAATCACCAGGCGCCTTTGCGGGAGGAAGGTGAAAGAATCCCATAATCCTGTTCTGTGTCAGCTCTCTAATACACTGAGCGCCGCAGAAGCCAAAACCTTCAGGAGAACATTCAATCAACACAAGCAACAGGGTCAGGCTTTGCCTCTCCCACACACACTGCAGGGAACGAGGCAAGTGCAGCAGAGAACCTTGTTCTAGAGCTGTGGATGTTATTAAATACAGCCATGCTAGAGAAGGGAGAGGCAAAGGCTGTGCCTCATGGAGCAGAAAGGCCAAAACAAACCACGACGCTCTGGACGCCGGTATAAAATTCACTCTGCAACCACAGACCGTCCCAAACAAAAACACAGTTCTCTGTACAAACAAGTTCTACTGATTGCAGACTGCCACCGTGAAGGCAACCAGGAGAAAATGTTCGTAAGGAGAACACAGAATGGTTCTGGAGATCCCTTTTGTCTGCACAACACCCCCTCTGGGCAGGGCAAAGGCGCTGCCCTCCTGCCCAGTCAGGATCAGACACAGGAGCAGTGCTCGGACACTGCCCCTTCCTGCACGAGTTCCCCTGGACAGCAGCACATTCCTACAGGAACTTGAGGCTCAGCAAGTGGAATACTTTTGCCACATACACATTCAGCAGCATTTGCAAGTGCCAGTCTTCATAAGATGACCACTGCAGAATTAAAGTATCAACAGGGATAGTATTTCAGTGGCAATTCACTTGTGTACAAACTATTCCAAAACCCAGGCCGTTTGTAATCTGCAGCTTCATCTGCACAAATTCACTTGCTCAAACCAAGACTGTGGAATTATCTTGAAATTATTATGGAATATTCAACTTTTTTCCTTTGTGTGCACCCAAGATAGAAAATAATATTTTGAGGGGAAAAAAAAAGTCCTGAAAATTTAAGCAAATGCTGCTTTCAAACAGGCACATACAAGAGGCCAATAATTTCGAAGGTTGTGAAATAATCTAAGCTACATTTGTGTTTTACTTCCATCTCTCTCTATGCAGGTATACACAGCTCTCAGTGCTCAAACATTACCTGAGAAGAAGTTAAAACATCTACAACCAAAGTAGGAAAAGGCACAAAACATCACTTCAAATGGCCACAAACACGAATGCAGATGTGGAATCATAGCTCTTAAATTTCTTATGGTCAAGTTCTTTCAGTCACATTTTTACTGCCAGTCATTGTTCAAAGTGTTTAACCCACACAAAGTGGCACAACTGTCAATTCAGCTCCACGAAACTGCATGCGACCCCTGGAAAAAACAGGTTTATGAGACCCTCCTATTAGTTGCCACAACCTCATCCTCTCCCCCTACCAAACAAAAGGCAGAAGGCTACTTGTCCATTGTAACATAATTACACAAGTGAAACAAGAATTTTGGAGTACAAAAGGAAAAAAAGGCACTTCTTTTCTGATAGAACAGTTACTGGTCAGCACCGTGAAGCAACATTTTACTCTCCAGGTCATCATCACAATGCAGCATGCCATCTCTCCATTCAAAGCAATTCACAGAAAAAACACACACTCTTAACACTTCTGTATGGACACAAAGAAAATTCCTAAATGTTACTGTACTGCTGCTCCAACACAACTCAACACAGGCCGGATTCCACTAACAGCACAGCAAGTGACAGTTGTTCAAGTGCAGTGTGTAGTCTCTGAAAATGTAAACTGCTGCTGGGGCCAACCCAGCTAAGCCAGCTAAGGAACACTGCTTTGCCAAATATTAACAGCAACAAATAAAGTTACGGATCATCCACACTGAAAACTGAGCAAAGCACAGAGCATCGCTCCAGACTAAGCGACTTGCTTATTGGGAAGACTGCTGTGGAGCTGAGATGACATCCAGGGTTTTACCACAGCCCCTCACAGCAGTGGGACCAAGCTGTCCTGCTCCTCATGCACAAAAACCCCTCTGTCTGCTTGTCCCCTCATCTTGCCAGTTGTCAGGGGCTGGTTGTTTGGGGGCCCTCAGGCACAAGGGGTTCTCTTTCACACACACATTACACATGCACTCAAGTTGCTTCACCTAATGAGAGCCACACACACAAACTAAAGGAAAAGGTATTTTGCAAATCTGATTCTCCGATACCCTTTCTTTACTAGCAGCACAGTATCTTACATGCCCGAATTCTTGCAGAACTCTAATTACTTGGAACAAATTATCAAATCATTCTAGTCATCGAGAGTTATTAATTACCTACTTCTACAACTACACAGACAAGAACATTCTGAAGAGGTACCATCAACATTAGTGTCACAAAGCCAGAGCAGCAAGAAACGGCTAGAACTGAAGAACTGGTTATAACTGTGTTGTGACACATCCCCCTCTCCCCAGCTGAACTTGGTAAAAAACTTCCTTGCAGACCTGCTCTCACCTTTATCACTTACACTGTTACTCCTCAGCATGCAAAGTTTGATACCACTTCTGTCACCAAAAAAATCTAGGCTTCTCCTTCGTTCTGTTTAACTTCAGGAATTTACATCTTTCAACAGTTCAAATCACTCAGCATCCCCTTCCACCTGTGCCCTCTCCCCCTCTCTGAGAACAACCTTCCTCTTTCCCCACCTTTTCCCTTCGCAGAATTGCTGTGCTCCAGACACACCTGCAGGTACAGGGGGTTTTCATTCTCACCCAGGGCCAGGAGAGGTCCTGCTGCTCTCCTGCCCTTACCCCTGACAGCACCCCAGCCAGCACGCCCAGCTCTCCCCTCACAGCTGCCCTGACGCTGCTCTGCCACAGGCCTTCGCATCGGAGCCATTTCCACGGAACTTTGCCCCCACACACACGCAAAATTTCAGCACCACAGCGTTCAACCAGTGTTTACCACTAATAAATTGAATACCACAACTCTTACCACAGTTATTTCCTACTTCAAAAATTCAAGGAAGCCTGTGGTATCTTGTACACCACTGCTCAGGAACGCTTTGATTTTTTTCTAACGCCACTATACAAGTTTTGACAGAGCTTATGCTCCTGCCTTTCTCAATACACACTGCAGAAGCTACTCCAAGATCTGCAACTGTACTGAACTCTCTCTCAGAGGAGGTAAAAAATTACAAAGCCTGAGAGAAAGGAGAATACAGCTCATGCTAAATCTTCAGACATCATGTATTAGCTGCTCTACTGTACCTAATACACCAGGATGTCTTGTATGCAAGAGATAGAAGAGAAAACACATGCAAGGTCATTAGTTTCATACCACACTTAAGAAATTACAGCTGGAAGCAAGAAATCAGTAAGACATACACTAACTGGTATGCTTGTTTCCATCAAAGATCATATTAGCTTCAAGTGTACTGCATACAGGCAGGCTGATTGAAGATCTAAACGTTAAATAGCCTCTCCTTACTATAATCAGTCATTTAATTTTCCAGTTGTCTTCTAGGAGGTGGTGAAAGGTCATTTTTGCTTCTCCTACAGAGTCTGCAGCTGAGGAAACACAGTGGAACGCATACTAAATCATCAACTATCGTGTCTCTTCACAACAGAACACCACCATTCATCATTTAAAGGGAAAAAACCGAACCCAATATTCAACTTCAGACAGGAATTCAGCGTTTATAACCTTTCAAAAGTACATAAAGGCAAACAACCTGACAGTACTGAACCACAGTCCACACTGAGGCATAACTAAAAAAGTACTCATTTTTGCTAATCAGCTTCTACAAGCATTTTTGTTCCTACCCAGAAATTTTAATAATAATAATATGATTTAGAGAACTGTCTCCATCTTTACATCTTCCAGTTTCCTGGAAGGAATTAGATTTTACAAATAAAGTCCTTGCAGTTAAGTCTGGTCCAGCTGTCACGGTAACAAACAGACAGTGGTGGAGGCCCACGGCCCGATGTCACCTCAGGGGCTGCACCCAGGAGTGGCCCCAAGTGGCACCGAGGGCTCTGCTGGCACTGCTGGATTCAGGCTCCCCCCGTGCCCTCTGTTGTGCCGGCACAGCTGTTTGTGCAGCCACGCACTGAACCAGACTGGGACACGGTCCAGGGCAGCACTAACTCAGGAAAGAATTTGTACGTGGCAGCCAGCTCCTTAATCCAGTAAACTCAATTTTGGCCACCTCACATGGCACACAGCCTTCGCTGGGCTGTGAGCAACAGCAGCTTTACAGAGTGCACAGGACACCACCACACTTTGTGCTTCCTAACAACTGTGATTTCCAGTTCATGCTGAGGATGTCAACCAGTCATCAATGCACAAAGCCTCCTGAACAGTTCACATAAATTCTTTTCACTCGACATGCTTCCTTAAGTCTTTCTGCAAAACTTTTAATTCTTTTAATTATTAGAGTGCACAGAGAGCTCTTTCAAGGACCGCAACAGTCCCAGTTCTGAAACTACTGTATCATTAACTCACATGAGTAACCCACTAGAAAGAAGTATGATCTCCTGTACACTGAAAATTCAACATAAGCCAGTCTTTCTATTTGAAGCCCACCATTGTGACTTTCTAGGATATTTTAGAAGCACTTCATACATCGTAGAGAGGAACTGTCGGCTAAGTCCTGAAGTTTTAGTTACAGCCTTTCACACATCACACAAGCAGGCTGTAGTGTCAGAAGAGTCCTGTCTTCCAGACACAAAAGATTCCTCACACTCTTTTTTTACAATATTATTTTCCAATTACAGTCTCGGCATAGAAAGAAAAACTAAAATCCTCACTCTTTTAGTGGTTTTTTTTTTTGCTTAATTTTGGTTTGCTAAATAAAACAACATTAAACATCTCAATTCCTATTGCATAAGTTACATTTGAAAATAGTTGCATGAGTGCCTTTTTTAGATGACCAAGCATATCTAATTCTAGCCAAAACCTACTTATTATCAAGACAAATCTATGTGTGTTTTTTTTTAGTCCTGGTATCCATATGCTGCAAAACACAGGTCTCAACTTCACTACAGAATGCCTAGTGATTTAAAAAAAAAATAATTAAAAGAGCCTGAGGTTGGAACTGAACACCTCATTCGTTATGTGGTTAGTTCTGTGTACAAATATATAGTCTTTTTAAAAGGTTACCAGGCATTACCAGGAGTGAGTCTAATATTAAAATCCTATGCCTTTGAAGACCTGTCACATGTTCTAATACACTCACTTTCTGTACATACCCAACTTGTCAAAGCTTCACAGGTAATATCTTTTCATCCATCTCGATTTAGAAGTGAAAATAAAGTCTTCTCCCATCAATTGCAGTAATCTGCAGACAGCAAGCTTTCCCAGGCTTTCACAGCAGCTCCTAACTCCGATTTAGCAGCAGGGTATTTTTCAGGGAAAGCAGAAGATCGTTTTCTCCAGCAGAGGCAGGAGTTTACTGAGTCAGCCACATCACCTGAACTGAATCACTAATGTGTGAAGGGTGTCACTGCACGTCCCAGCCCTGGATCTGGTTGGGGCAACTGCTCCCACTCACAGGTGGCACAAACCCCATTCTACCTGCAAGTGTTACTTGAGGACACAGAACTTCAGCAGTAATTTTGTGTGTGGGGAGATATTAACATCCAGTTCCTCATCTGAAGAGATGATATTAAAAATGGGAAGTGTTCTACAGCAGTCCAAACCAGTGCTTTTTCTTGCCATAATAAGGAAAAGATTTGGGTGTAGAATAGTTCTAACACACCCTCTGCAAAACTACGACCTAAGTCTGATAAGGTATCAAACTGAAACTAAAGACAGTAGCAAAGGACACTTACCTAAAGTCATGATCAGTAAACACACTCCTTTAAATAAGGCCACAATTTTGATACTATTTGAAAAAACACACAGAACAGGACCAGGCTTATTGAACTTCGTCAACTGCAATAGTGCTGTCAAACAAAAAGGAAACCTGAGAAAAAACAGAAATCAAACTCCAAATGGAGACACTGCTGTTGGCATAACAAAATGGGAATGTGAAGGTACACAGCCTGAACAAGTTCAATAATTAGACAGTTCTCAGGAATAAGCAGCAATGTTTCTGACAGGGATGACTCCACCCTCAAGCACCTCTTTTAAAATAATCTGATTAACCATGTAAGCTCCAATATGGGTCACTACCAGAAATAGTGATGGACAGACTTGGACAAAGTTTGGCTGCCATTCTATAAAAATAGAAGAGCTATCAAGTAAAATGTATCCTGCTTTAATTTCAAGCAGTGTTCAGTGTCACAGACTATCCCTAGGATGCCGTAGCCAATACTCAGCTTTGACAGTTCTACAAATTCATATTGCAGGGACAACCACTGGTGGGAAATGCCAGGGCAGACTTCTAATCAAACTCAATTTTAGTCTAGGAAACTTGTGGAGACCCATACAGTTCCTAAGCAGACATTCTCCCTCACCTCTCCAAGAGAATGTTCCCTCCTCCCTCTGCCTTCTCTCTCTCTCTTGACTGGAAAAGAGAGAGAGATCCACTGGGAATATCGGAGCAACTTAGTTATCAGATCTCTTTTCAGACTTAAATTCCTTCCCTACCAGGTATTTCTCCATCCAGTAACTTCAGCATCTCTACTCACTGCTAGACAGTTTTCATTTTAGGTGAAATACTGAGGTATCTAAACAGAACCACGAAGAAGAAAAGCAAAATTATGAAGCTTTGTGCTTACTCTTTCCCTTGACAGGATTCTTGAAGAGTCCAGACACACAATCCACTGCATGCTTTTGCTGAGTAAGGGAAATATCCCAGCTGGATCAGTATTGTAGGGGTTAAACTGGTTAGAAGAAGCAAACAGCTAAAGTTACATATTTGCTCTGCAAATCCAGAGCACTAAGAGAGCAGCTTCTGACGAAGAGTGAGTCTCCCCAAGAAAACATATTTACCAACAACTTTACAGCCTGATCAGCTTTTCCATGCTACTACTATTCGAAGTTCTAGTTCCCACAGTACCCGCAGAACCATTGAAGCATGGTAAATATGACTTATCCTTTTCTAGTTTACAGCACCTACAAAAAAACCCCCAAACCTGGAGTCAATTACAAGTCAGAGCCAAGAGACTCCATTCAGTGGGGAGGGGGAGAAAAAAACCCCAATCACCTTTGCCACACTTAGAATTCTAACATTTGTGTCAAAAAACTAGGACAGAAGCCCAGAGATGAGCTTTCTCTTCTTGGCTCTGTCACCTGCTGCCCATTTGTTTCAAGGGAGCAACTTCTGTATCTCAGGTTGCCCTCTGCCAGTTATTTTTAACACCTGCCTCAAAGAGCCCCAGATTAGTCAACACTGGAAAACACCAAGCTGCTCAGAGACAACTGTGAAAGAGAAGTTTCAAAAAACTCAGACACGGCCTTTCATCAAAGCAGAAGTCTCAGCTCTAAGGTTCAAAAGCAGCACTTTTCCTGTTCTTTTTGCAAGCTCATATGCCACAATTCTAATGGCACGTGAAAGACCTCCTGACCTTTGGGGTGAGTGACTGTAATAGCACACTGCAGACACTGTTCCCTCATTAATACACAAATATGACAACAGTGACCTAAGTTGCTTGGATGCTTGCTTGGATACTCCTCAACCAAAGGCCTACAGGTAAGTGGACATTTTCTTTGCAAGCTAAGAATCACTATCAAAAGTAGTTACAACAGAAGCGGTCTCAGAAGTAGATAAACACCACAGCACAAATCCCAAGCACAACTTCAGGTCTTACTACTGGCTTCCCTCTTAGCTGTCACTTGACAAAGAAGAAATAACCCATCAAATTCAGCTGGCAACTGAGGGTGCACAATCATCAAACCTTTCACTTCACTGTTTAGAGGGAGATTTATGAAACAGATCATGTTGTGTGGAAAGAAAGAGCCAAACTTCTCAGCAATGCAACATTTCCTACTGAATAAAAAATATTTATAGGAGGTCACGCAGTCCATCATCTGATGGGTCACATCTGAAAACAAGAACACCAAAGTATCTTCTTTATTTTACCATAAAAAAAAATCTTACGTCTTACAAGTATCCAGTAAAACAAACACCTGTCCCACAACCACAAAACTGACTTCTCATGACAGTTAACTGTGAAACCTGAAAGGGCTGCTTAACGAGTCTCCCTTAACTTAATAAAGTTACTTTAGGCCAAGTGAGAATCTGATCAGGATTATTATCTGATTTGCCTGGTTTGCATGCACATTTTCATCTTTCAGTGCTGAAATGGTCACACTTACATGAACGTTTTTACCTCCATGCTGTTTGAAACTTTCATGCAAAGACATGAAAGCAGTATCTTCCTCAAACCCAAACATGCTGTTTTCACCCCAAGTTTTTCAGCTGAAAAAGGCATTTAAATTCACTTATAACTACAACCAACTCCATAAAAATGAATCTCCAGCACTTTCCTGCACATGAGTCACAGATGCCAACACACTCAAGTCCTTTGGCAAGTTTAGGCCCTAAACTTCTAAAAAAAACCAGAGGATTTTTACCATGTCACAACAACACTGAACGTTTTATTCAGCTTCTCTTCCACTCATTTAAAACAAAGCCCAACGAGTTTAAGGGAAAAATAAAAAACCAAACCAAACCAAACCAAAACAAACACAGCAATGAGAAGCCCCAAAGCCCTCTGGAGGTATCAGTCCCTCAGGTTCGAGGCTGCTCGTGCCCCTTCACAAGTCTGAGGGCACCGTGACGGCAATGCAGCCCCTCGGCGGCAGAGCGGGGCCAGCGTCACCCCTCACAGGGGCCAGCGTCACCCCTCACAG
>VXAY01003413.1:129959-159907 GCA_013399855.1 Oxyruncus cristatus
GCCCGGCCCGGGCACCGCCTCCCCTGCCCCGGACCGCGGCCGCCGCGCATCCCGCGCCCCCCTCCCTCCCACCGCCCAGCCCTGCCGGAGGGCTCGCCGTCCTGCCTCCCCATCGCGCTTTTATTTGGCTGAGAAAAAACCTGCAGCTTGGGTTTGCACTTGCCATCCCGGAGCCCTGTCAGTCCTCCAGCACTCCTCGGGGTCAGTCGACATAAGAGAGGAATTCCTGTCTTGATATTTCTGGCAGATCCATACAATAAAATCTGGTCTTGGTCGTTACAGGCTGGAAATCAGCAAGACAGAGGCCAAAGAAAATTGTTACAGTTCCACTGAAGCTCCTCTATAATTGTTTGTACAACATTTTATCCCCAGAAAAAGCGTCATAAAGCATGAAAGTAAAATGAATACTCGCTACATTCAGAGATCAAGAGATGCTGCCTCTTCCTCACACATCTCTGCACCTTTATTTGTCCCTTCCTATCTTGGTTTTGCCAACAGGTTGTTGTCAGCTCTTCGGGAACATGGACGAGCTCTCACATGGCATAAAGTGTGATACAAGCAATGGTGTGGCACCGTGTCCTTCCTGTTTCCCAACCAGCTTTTAATTAATGCAGTACACACATAAACCTGAAATAGAGAATTGCCTTTTTTTAATTGATATTTTATATAAATCTTTAACTCCAGACAAACTGGCAGCACTTCACAAACCACAAGCTGAATCTTGTCAAGCAGTGAGAACTCTAATCTTGATCCAGAGAAACAGTTATGCACATGCCCAGCTCCAAGCAGATGGAAGTCTTACTGATTTGTGGGCTTGAAATTCCTATCCTTCCAGCAAAGAGAGCTGCAAAGAATGGCCCTTGCTACAAAAGGAGTCAGGAAGGATTGACACTGGTTAGATGCTCTGAATGAAAGACACCAGAAAGTCCACAGGTTTTTTTAGGTATCATTTGAAATTCTGATTACACGGTGTTTGCAACTCAGCTTTCCTAGATGGGCTGAACTGTGTGTTGCTTGGAGTGCACAGCCTGCAAAGTGAAGACAGAATGGATATGACTGTTATCTGCTGATACATCAACAGGCAGGGCCAAGAACTTTGAGGGGTAAGGGAAGATTTAGCATAAGAGCAAACTATCTATAAATAAACAGCAGAAGATGACTATACCTATTAGAAAAGGGAGGGCCTGGAAGAGCCTCTCTATGGGAACACCAGACACAAAACCAAACAAAGCAGACTTTGTCAGGTGTTACATGATGGGATGCATGAAACAGCAGAGGACTGAATTTGGTGACTCAGCCCTATTTCCCTCGTACGATGGGATTTTGGCC
This sequence comes from Oxyruncus cristatus, assembly GCA_013399855.1. NCBI lineage: Eukaryota > Metazoa > Chordata > Aves > Passeriformes > Cotingidae > Oxyruncus > Oxyruncus cristatus. The sequence continues at coordinate 131,289 of VXAY01003413.1, forward strand.
TGGAACGCCCCACTGCAGCTTTAGGTGGGAAGGCTTAGCAAGTTCAAACTGCACCTTTTGTCATACCTTACCATGCCTCTCTCACTGTCTCTGGTCTTCCATCCTCCTTGGCTCCTTATCTGCTTTCCCTCTCCTCTGCCTCTCCATTGACTGTGACAGGACATTTTTTCTGGCAGCTGTGCAGCTGAGAGGTGCTGACTGAGGGGATGCCCCTCCTGCACTAGCTGGCAAACTGACTGAAGCCATGGGAACCTCTCTCAGCACCCAGTGATCAAACATCACCCTGTTTCCTGGCCATCTGGTGGGCCAAACAAATTGTTTGATTAGCCCAGTGTGTCCTGCAAGCCATATATTATTTAAGTCTGGTCTAGAACTTTTCCCAGCTCCTTCAGTCTGCCTTTTTGTTGCAGGCATCAAGAAGCAACACGCAGCTGCACAGCCACCACTCCTCTGAATTCTGCTGCACTTCTCTGTATTTAGTAGGCATTGTGCAAGCTGCAACGTCGCCTGTGAATTAGTTTCTGTGATAAGCCCTTGAGAACACATCGGGCCTGTCTCCTCTCTGGAATCCAGTGCTGCTCCAGAGGTGTAAAGAGCTGTTTGTCATGTCTGACTCATTCCTGTTTCGTTCTTGAGGGACTTGCCATGGGACTTGGACATGAATCTCACCTTGGTCATAAGATGACTCAGGAAATCCTGAGTTTCCCAAAGACCAAAATGATTGCACACAGGGGCAGACCTGACAGCTCAGGGTAATAAAGGAAATGAATCTTGGTAAAGACCCTCGGGAGCACTGTATCAGATTCCAGTAGTTACAGATGCTCTTCAGCTCCCTTAATCTATATGGCCTGTGAGCACCATTTTTTTTCTACCTTTCTTCCTGCTTGTCCATCTTCTGAGGGGAAGATCTCTGAGAGTTGCAATAAAAAAAACCCAGCGGATTCCTCACTGCGTTCTTGGGTAGAACTGGCGAGGAACAAGGAGGCAAACAGTTTAGACCAAAGTTGTCCTTCCCATTAGCTTTTAGTGCCAGCCCAATAGATCAGGGAGGCATGTCCCTGGTGAGACACAAAGCCAGCAGCAAGGGGCGAAGGGAACTGAAGGAAAGATGAGCTCCGGATGACCCATTAAGAAGGACATGAACTGAAATGTAGGATGAGTGGGCTTTGATAAATAGTTGTTAGGGGCTTAAGGAAAGGCTTCTTAAGAGCACAGATGAATATCAGTTTATATTAGTCCTTTTCTTCCTGTGAATGCCTTTTCTAGGTCTGCTGTGTTTCCAGCTCTGCCCCCGAGTGAAGCTCCTGTACATTCCAGTCGAGTGTTTGTGCCTAGCAGTGGATTGACTTGTTTCTCTGAGAATAGTTCGTGGGTTTGGTTTTGACCTCACTTCTCTCATTTACAGCCCTGCCCTTAGAAAGGCTCTCTCTGTTTCTGATGCCACTTTCCAGGCGCCGAAGCAGGAACTGCCATTTCAGGAATAGGGAAGGCCCGGATCTTTTGTAACCCTAGAGCTCATCAGACAGAGAAAGTAAAGGGTGAAGTTAATGAGCTGGGTGGGAAGAAGTGTAAATTGATTTTAATGATGGATGATGCAGTTTGATAATAGCTGTTCCTGGGGTAGAACAGACACTTGAACTTTTTCACAGGTAGCAGCAGAACCTGAGAGGAGAAAAGACAAATAACACCTAACACCCCTAAAGGAACCTTACCTGAACCCTTGGGCAAAGGTAGAAAGATTTAAGCAGGTCCTGCTTTACCAAGATACAAGTCAAGCTGTCTTGCTTACCAAAGCCAGGCTTTCACATCATCTTCTGAGCTCACAGCACCAAAGTCATTGCTTCAACACCAAAGTAACCCTCAAAGCATTTGAGAAAAAAAAATCATCAGTGCATAAAGGCTGATGGAATGGCTGGACAATGCAAAGAAGATTAGCATGGTATGCAGTGGGCATGGGATTGCCTACTTCCTCAAACACTTTTACTTTTAAAGGCTTTAACATTTAAGGAATGGCATTTCAAAACCAATCTATCCTAGAGAGCTTTGGACAGACAGGGATATTGTAGCCAAGATGTTCAGGGGTAGGTGTCAAGGAGATGTCTGCAGGCACTCAAATACTATGGCCACGGATTTAACATTAAAAAAAAAAAAAAAAGAAGATTTTACCCAGGATGGTCAGAGAGCAGTTCTCAGCCACACTTCTCCAGAGTTCACCCCTGTGGCTGTCAGCAACTGAGTAAAACAGGTCCCTTCTTTAGAGTGTTTTTTCTTAGCCACTGAGGAGTGTTTGTAATCCTATAAAGGAAACAGCAATAACCTGTTGGTGAAAATTTCATTACCGGTTGTGGATTTGTAGTTCTGGCTATACTTATATATATGACTGAAAAGTGTGTATTTCTGAACAGTCAAAAGGTGAACAGTGTCTGCAAAGCGAGGGCAAAGGGATGTTTTTTTCAATATGAAAGTTATGAGAATTAATTTATTGGAAGAAAGGTGCCACAGGACAGCAAAGCCATGTTAATCATGGTCTTGCAATGCTGCAGGTGGGGATTAGAATCCCCTCTACAAACACATCAGAAACCAAACTCCCTGGGCGTACTTTAAAATGCACAGTGAGGGAATATTCCTGGTGCTCTCCTTTGTGGCTCACACAGCTTCTTAAAACCAGATGAAAAACACATCTCTGAAAGCAGTAAGGAGCCATACAGCCACATCTGTGGCACTCCATTTAATAAAATAACACAAGCTAGACAAAAGGAAAATGTGCTATCATTTTTTCAAACCCAGATGGGTAAGGGTAACTCCATGGAGCTGTTCAGAGAGTAACCACACGCCTTCCCTGGACTCCACTCTTGCACTGTTTCCTTGGGATCCATGGAGTATAAGCCTTACAGGGCTCAGCAAACTTATCTCCCCTTGCCTTCACACAAGCTTAAAAGGGATGTACAGGAGCAGAGGTCAGGTCCAGGCTCAGTCCTGCTAAACACATTTCTGGCTGGAGGGGGAGGCAGGGAAATGGGCAGATCCTCAGGTCAAGTGCTCACAGTGCTGAGATTCATCCTGAACCACAGCTGAATACACAGCCCCTTCACCTCCCTTCCAATTTCTTATTTGGATAGGCAGTGCAATAGTTAACTTTGTCTGCCTTTAAAATATCAGCACAAGGCATCTGAGCTGGCAGGCACTGAGATGAACCGGGCAGGTCGCAGGTATTGTTTCACATTCTGCAAGCACAGGCAGAAATCACCACATCACTTAGCATGGAAAACACAAATCAAACGCATCTCAGCAACCAGCCAGGGCTTCTCACTTAGTCCTATCTCTTTTTGTAGATAAGTTTAGATTTTGGGAAAGAAAGCGGTGCCTGTGACATTACTGTCCCTGTTCAAACCTCCACAGACTCAAGCCCTGCACAAACACAAACCAGGCACAGGATCACACCAAACCAGACACAGGATCACACCAAACCAGGCACAGGATGCAGCCTCACCTTATAGGTGGGCAAAGTCAGACTGGTGAGGTAGATCAGCTGTTTTCCATCATTTGCTGATTTGGAGGTCGTAAGTGTCCACAAGTCAAGATCTACCAAGCCCTGGTATGGGATTTTTTTTACATGCTCTGCATCTAGTAAATTTAAACAGCAAATACAGAAAATTGAGCTTGGTAGATACAAGACTGGGGAAAAAAAAGGTGGTGAAGTACATCTGGAAAACTAACCCATGTATCTTTATGGGTGAAAGAAGGACAGAAAATATAAGACCTTCTTTTCCATTATAAAGACGACTTGAAGTCATCTTTTCTTGGAATGACTGAGAAGGCACAGAAAACAGCAGTCTCAGGCTCAAATGCAAGACCAAACCTCAGAAAAGAATAACCCCAGAAATTACCATTCTGTAAATCCGACTCTTTTCCCGCTAGAAACAAAGTCTAAGCACAAAAAGCTGCTAAAACAGATGAAGGAGAACAGACTCCATATAAACATGGAGTTTATAAGGAAGGGAACCACCTATAGACTCCATCAGTGAGTAAAAGGGAAGTAACAGAACCACTATACTTGGTTTTAAACAAACATTTGAAAGACTGCATCAAAAAAGTCTGACTATAACATTAACTCACATCTCTCTTGACATAACAGCACCCACACAACTTGAGAACTGCCTTAAAAATTGTGAACAAGGAATAAAAATAGCAAATTACCGAGCAGGAAAAGGTACTTAATATGTTTACAATGGATCATGGTAGTGCTGCGTTAGAGTTGAGATCAAGACTTTCACTGTGATTTAGAAGAGACTGTAATTGATGAAATCATCTGATGACACAGAGAGACATTTTGAATAGCAACGAGGACAAGGAAATAATCCCAAGAGGTGCAGAAAAATCAGTAGAAAAATCAACACTTTTATCTACAAGCCACAAACCTAGTGAATCCTGGTTTCCTATAGATTGCACTTTTATGTCACCATCACACTGTATCTCACTCGGGCTCATTCTGTAAACCCCCTCACCCTTTCCCAGTTCCTTCCGCTGCCTCCACATTTCTTAACTTTCCACAGGATTCTCCATATTTCCACCCACATCCACCACCTGTTTTGGCCAGGGGAGACAGAGCAGATGCTGTGGCTGGTTTCAGAATCTACCCTGGTAGATTTTATTGTGTTCCTTACCTAGAACAACTGTGATCTTGGCAGAAAATGATCAAAAATCGGAGCAAAGTGTGGGGCTTGGAGGACAGATTTCTGACATGAGACTTCGTAGGACTAAACAGCAGATTCTCAGATGCAGCCAGTGTCCATTAGGATACTCCTTTACACACCCCAATCCCAGCCCTGGCTCACCCTCCCTTTAGCCTCAGGCACAACTGTGAGCCACCTCAGAAGAACACAGACTGTGACACCTGCAAGAATGCAGAGTGTGGCAATATGCTCACCAGGGTGATTTTTTTTTTTCCTAGACAAGAGTCTTAACTTGTCCCCTATCTGGCTGAGGAAGATTTATCTGGCTTGAAGAACCAGTCTCATAGAAACAGTTTTAACTAAGGGGTAGTCAAATAGGAACACACTATCCTCCCACAGGGACAGGAGGGGAGGAACAGGGCTGGAGGGAAGGAGTTAATGGATCTTTATAATCCCCTCCCTGCATTAGCACATGGTTGTATCATATACCCAACAGTACATGGGGTTCCACAGTCCTGCGTTTGTGCTCTGGCTCCCCAGATCTGCAGGCTGCGAGCACTAAGCACTAAGCAAGGGATCCTCCTTCAGAGGGACCTGGACAAGCTGGAGAGATGGTCTGATGCCAGTGGGATGAGGTTCAACCAGGCCAAGGGCTGGGTCCTCCACTTTGGTCACAACAACCCCCGGCAGCCCCAGGCTGGGACAGAGGGGCTGGAGAGCAGCCAGGCAGGAAGGGACCCGGGAGCTGGGATGAACAGGGAGCTGAACATGAGCCAGAGTGTGCCCAGGGGGCCAAGAGGGCCAATGGATCCTGGCCTGGATCAGGAACAGTGTGGCAGCAGGAGCAGGGCAGGGACTGTGCCCCTGGACTCAGCACTGGTGAAGCCACCCCTGGAGTGCTGCATCCAGCTTTGGGCCCCTCAGCTCAGGAAGGACATGGAGGGGCTGGAGCAGGTCCAGAGATGAGAACGAGGCTGGTGAAGGGACTGGAGCACAAGTCCTATGAGGAGAGGCTGAGGGAGCTGGGGTTGTTTAGCCTGGAGAAGAGAAGGCTCAGGGGAGACCTCATCGCTCTCTACAACTCCCTGACAGGAGGGGGGAGCCAGGTGGGGGTTGGTCTCTTCTCCCAGGAACCAGCAGTAGGACAAGAGGGCTCAGTCTAAAGCTGTGCCAGGGGAAGTTGAGGTTGGATATTACGAAGAAATTCTTTCCAGAGAGAGTGCTCAGCCCTTGGAATGGGCTGCCCGGGAAGGGGGTGGAGTCACCGTCCCTGGAGGTGTTGAAGGTGAGATTGGATGTGGCATCAGTGCCATGGGCTGGGAACCACGGCAGGGTTGGATCAAGGGTTGGACTTGATGATCTCAGAGGTCTTTTCCAGCCCAGCTAATTCTCTGATTCTGTGATTATTTAGCTCTCATACAGAGATAAAGCAAGAAAAACGAAATTAAGCCACAAAGAGGAAAATGTAATCTGAATGTTGGCCCACTGTGACAGAAGAGCCTCTAGAAATCCCTGAGGAAGCAGTGCCATAGCCCAGAAGAGCTGCCAAGAGTGGCCACCGAGCGGGGACAAGGGTGGCCCGAGGTGGGGAAGGCCAAGGGGAAAGGCTGTGATTCCAGGGGGGCACGGCTGGATGAGGTGATCTGGGGGGAAGAAGTGTTGATCAGACACTATTTGAGGGCCGGGCCTGTCCCGGTGTGCCCGTGGCTGTCCCGCCGCGGGTGCTCCAGGTGTGTCTTCACCGGCCCCAGGTGTGTCCTCACCGGCCCCAGGTGTGTCCTCACCTGCGCGGCGGCTCCTGAGGGCACAGCGCCCTCCGGCGCCGGGAGCGCGCCCTGCAGGACAACGGGGATTCACCGTCCCCATCCCCGCCTGCTCCCCGCCGGAATTAATTCCAGTTATACCGGAATATCGACAACTAATACGCGAAATATCCCTCCGGGGGGCTGCTGCCACTTGTATGGCTGACCATAAATTCTTATTCATTCTTCGTGTCAATCACACTATTTAATTAAATGTTTTTGCGGATGACATTCTGTCTTTTTGTCTGGGAACTCCGAAATCAGCAAAATCAACGGTACACCCATCAATTTGAAGTTGTACAAAGGCTTATGCCTTCCTCTCCAGGTAAGGAAATTAGCCAGGGATGTTTTTAAATCATTTTTCCGTTCACAAAATTTTAACTTTTTACAAGGAGGGTTTTTACAAACACACAGTCATTTACCAGCTGGTGGAGCTCAGCAAACAGCAGAAAGATGTGTCCACGAGCATTCTCTGAATTGGAAGCAAATTGTGACCTTTATTAACCTTCTGCTTTAATTTTCACAACACCTTATGTGTTTGGGATCTTACTCCCCCCCCACCCCAGCTGGCAGAAATCATTACAAATGCACTGAGTTCACTGTGGAGTTGCTGCCACCTCCACCTATTGAAGTTCTGTGGAACTTATGGGTTTCCTCAGCACAAATACAGAGTAGGTGCACATGTATAACCTTCTAGAACAGCTATAACAGGTGTGTAACCAGTTATCAACCACTGAAATTAGTCAAAGCATTTACCCACATCTCTCGTGACACCAAAAATGAATTATAAACTGGGAGTATATAGGCTAAACCACCTAATTCTGATAAACAGCTCAATGACCTCCAGTGGAAACCTGCCCACTGAGTCCAGCAAGCCTTGAATAGGCCAACCAGTAAAACATCACATTATCTTTCAAATGCATTTGCAACAGGAATTCGATATTCAACACTGACATCTGGTCAAATTTCACAAATCATGGACTCAGCTAAAAGAAGTTTTAAAACGCCCAGACCTTCAAACTAAAATACATGTGGTGTTTTTAACTTGTCACCAGTTTCTTTTTTGTTTTCTTAAGACATAAGGATATTTTCACACTTTTCTTAGCACTTTGGGTGCTAAAACACACCTTAAAATTAAAACAGAAATTCTTAAATAATCCAGAAACTGAGAAACATACAAAATGCCTTCTGAAGAGTTATATTTAGTTGGTTAGTTAATTAGGGAGCATGAATGTTTCTGTTAGAAATTATGATCAAAATTCTATATTTTCTAGAGGCAGAAAAAAATTTTTCTTCTCATACAATCAAGAGAACTGAGAGCTGTCCAGTGTCCTCAGTACTGGAGCAAACTATGAAAGGCATTATTCTAATGCTTTCTCAGGTTGCAGAAGCAGAGACAGTGATGGGATCTAATCAAGCATTCGATTGCCAACATATCCTCTTAAAAACTTCTGCTTGGACTCTCTTTAGGCCGTTCCCGTGCCAGTAATTTTTCTGACTGTGAAACACGCACACTGGTTTGGCTTAACCAAAGCAACTACAGGTTTTACTGGGCCACGTCACTCTCACACAGGACAGAACTGACGTGTAAGCTCAGTTCCAGGCGTACAAGCAGCGCCACAGAAAGAGTTGGAATTTAAGCACATACTTTGTATTAAAAGCAAAATGCTCAACTGTTTTGCTGGATCGAGAGCTGTAAGTCTCAGTGATGCCGTGGTTTCTATGACAACTAAGTATGATATTACATGAAGGATTATGACTTAAAGGAACGCTATTACATCTGGCCTTTTCAGCTGACATGCTCCCAGTTTATCCTGTACATACCTCGTGGACAAATCTGCTTGGCTTTGTGGAGCCACTGAGGCTAGGACCAGGTGGAATGCAAGAGAAGAACACTGCTCCACTCTCTATACCTGCAGATTTCAAGGAGAAAAACTAAATTCAGATTCAGGGCTGCACTATCCTTTCAGGCACAGCTGCAGCCCAGGAGCCTGCTGGTAGCTGAGGGGGAGTGCAGCAGCAAGGCAAGAAAACAAATGCCAGGTAGAGAGTAAAGTAGCACTGAACCCACAATCCCTCCTTCAGAGCCCTCACAATCTTGGCACAATTCCCTGCACCCACAGCCTGTCCTATGGGCTTCGCTCCACATCCTGTTGAAGACTGGAGCACCCGTGGAATTGTTAATTAAACTCTGGTTCAAGCAGGTCTCACCTCCACAGGCTCCTCTGCCATCCCAGCAGTGAACTCTACTGGTTCCCTGCTCCTCTCAGACCTGAACACTGCAGAAACTCCACTCCACCCTTGCTCTGATTAACTCATTCTCCATTTGGCTCAGTTGGGAACATGTCTGATCTCCTGGAGATATACTCCAGCCAGCTCCGTGGGCCTCAATGATCTCTGCTTCCCTTGGGAGCCAGTGCCAAAAGCAATTCCATAAGACTCAGTACTAAAAGCTAGCCCAGACTAGCTAGTTTGGAACAGGCTAGGAAAAACCCATGAAAAAGTAAACTCTCACTGTCCAGGGTGTAAGAAGAGCATTCTGCTTTTTAACTGAGAACGATTAAAAATGCACCCCTGCAGACCTCCAGCAGCCAGGAGGCTGCAGCACATTCTCAGCTGCTCATGTGCTGTTGCCCACATTCATCTCAGCTGGTTGCAGCCATTTTGGGTAGGAACATCTTCTTCTCTGTCTCCTTGTCTCTTTTTCAGAGAGCAGCCTGGCTCTGGGCTGCTGTGCATTCAGGACACACTGATTCACCTGCTACTTTTACAGGCAAACGAGAGCCAGTGTTGCAAATTTGGTTCAATGGCCCTTTTAAGTACATGGCTGGCTTTGCAGCAAACAGCTCCCTTTAGATTAGGATAAATGCTTTACCAGGGAGATTAGTGCCACTGCACTTGTGAAGTCATGATATTCCCTACAAATAAAATCAGTGACTATAAATAGCCAGAACATCTTCCATTCTATGAGATTATGAGTTTCTTGCTTACAAAACAGATGAGCTCATTGAGAGATAATTTTGTGATAGCCAGATAGCTTCAACATAAGATTGAGCCCATCATCATTAGTACAATTAAAGCTCCTTTTTATACCAGTAAAATAATTGATGTGCTGATAAACTGCCTCAGTTCATTGTTACTGCAATATCCACAGCTGCTCTGAACACATCCATGTAATCAATATGGCCCACTAAAAGGTTTCTAAATGAGTTAACTCTTCCAGGAATCAGCCAGATTTCTGAGGTACTATCATGCTTTTTGTTCTGTGGGGTTTTTTTTTATTTACAGAGGCATTAAGTCCAATCACAAGCTGATCACACACACTTGAGCAGAGCATAATACGGATGTCTCATGCTATTATTGTAATGGAAGTTGAGCAAGGGAACCTGGCCTTGAGGCTACTTTTCCCATATTAAAAAAATACCTAACCAAACCTGCCTCATTGTGACAGAACTGGGTTAGGGAGTGACTGTATGTGCAGTTCCATTGGCAGAGCACAGCGTACCATGAGGGACAGAAGAGTGGCAGCCAAAGACAGGGAGCTCCAACTCCAGTTCGGCAGCAGCCAGAACAGCATCTCCCAGAATAGCCCCAGAAACGTGATCAAAAGGGCCTATTTGGCCACCATGCCAAGCTGCAGACCAGCATTTCACACAGGCTGGGGCTCCAGTCTCCCTGCCCCTCTGTGGTGCTGCTGTCCCCGCTCATCCCCAGGTAGCAGCTCCCAGGGCAGCTGAGAACTGAATTCGTGTGTAAAGGGTGTGGCTGTAGGTACTGTCATCAGGGTCCTGCCCTGGCTTTCTGGGATAGGTTAGAAACATTCTCAGGAGCCACAGAAAACCCCTCTAAATGCCCAGCTTTACTGCAGAAGAAGAAACAAATCTCTCAGGTCAGGCTCTCCCTGCCCTGCTTCAAGGGAAGACAAGCTTGCACACATTTGTCAGGGGCTTTGGAGCTTTTGTTGTTGGCTCCAACTAAAAACCCCAACTAAAACTGCAAGGCTCTGTTAAACCTTCTGCGAGGCAAATGTTTGAACTTCAGACTTACTCATCCACAAGCCTCCTTTTTGAATCAAATACTTCCATTTCATGTACTTGCCACACTCTGGAGATACGGGGTTTTTTGCAGCTGCAGGTACCCATGCAGAAGCGCTCACTCCTTCCTGATGCCTGCAGCATTCCATGAGAACTCCACCGCGTGAAATGCAACTGCCCAGCCTCCTCTCAAAGTCCCCAGCAGGCAGCCACACACCCTGCAATAATGCTGGGTGCTGCACATGCAGCAGAGGAGCTACAAAGAGGTATTTTTTCCCCACTTAAAAGTTGCCATCACATCCATATAGACGATTACGGGGGGCCAGGCAGTGATTTCTTCTTGACCTAAACACAGCTTTTACACCTGTTTGTTGCTGTCTGCTGCTGATGTTGCTGATAGAAATGCAAAATGGCCACGCTCCATTTCCCACGCTGAAACAGAAACCTTTAATGAGTTCACATTTTGAATTGTGCCTCAAAGACCGGGCAGAGATGGTAGTAGGATGTATAGCTTTAAATAACCTGTTAAAATCCTTTTAGGAAACAAAATAGCACACATTTTTTTGAGAGGTTTCCATCTGTCTGAATTTCTAATTTGTTTTTTTGCAGCTCACACAGCTCAGATGGGATTTAGCTGAGAATACATATCCTGAAGCTGGGTTTTTGAAGTTTTCTTCTCACCAGGATACCAGGATGGGACCTGCATAACATAATTCTTAAGCCACTGAACTGCAGCCCAGGCCTCATGTCTCCTCTGTGCCTTCTTCAGATAAGGAGGGTCACCAAACCCAGATCCCAGTGCTCCCAGACAGATTGTTCCTGAATAGGCCCTGCAGCAGTTCCTCAGTGCCAGGTACAGCTGCAGGGGAGCAGCTGGTGACAGGGATACAGCACAGGCTGTCTCTGGCTGGTTGATGCCTCTGGCCACCTTAGCACTCCACCATTCCTGCAGGTCCTGGTAAAGCTCAAAGAGGCCCTGCAGCTACAACAGGCCCAGCTCTCAGCTGGCCCAGGTGGTCAGCACCAGGTTGCGTTGCATGGTTTGATTTTAAATCCCTTTGGAGGTTGTTTACAAAGGCTTTGAGGTCCATGAGAAGGCCCACTTTGAAAGGGTGGTGTGGCCAGAGGCAGTGAATTCCTCCTTGCTTGGGTTGTAGAACTCTGCCTTACAGCTCCCATCCAGGGAAGTGAGCCAAAGACAGCTGCCTCTTCCAAATAAAGACTTTTGTGGAGGCTGCATCACCCTCTGATGTTTTGAGATTTCCAGTGGATCACATCAGTCACTGAGAAGTGAGAAGTGGCATCTAAACTCAGCCTTTCATCAAGAAGTCGAACATCATCTGTGGCGGGGATACCAGCTCGTTACAAAAATCCCACATCTGTCAGAATCCTTCTGGCTCCTATTAAAACATATATTGAACTAAAAATAATTGCTTGTTTCCTGTTGTTGCAGTTAGTTTGCTCTGTGTGCCTGGCAGCCTTTTGCAGAGTTTCGCTGTTTCCCCAAGGCTGTCAGTCAGTTTTCCCTGTTGTTTGCGTGGGCTTTTCACACACAACACAGAAGTGGAAAACATTAAAAAAAAAGGGAAAATGTGATTATAATCCACTTAAAGCAGCCAGCAGGGGGGTGTGCAGCACCAAGAACTTTTTGAAAAAGTGAATGCATTTCAAACTTACTATCCCTATTTAGCTGCAGAAGGCAGTCTCTTTCTGTAACAAAAGAGCACAAGTTGTCAGCCCATCACCATGTCTGGCAATTTCAAAATCAACTGAAGAAACACAGTTTCATCCCTACTGATTAAATGATGTATGGCTACATTGGTTAAATGAGCCCAAGAAATCAGTGATCAACATTTCTGTCTAGCACTTACAATTTTAGAAACAGAAAGGTGTTATTCTTTTCAGGATGGGAAAAAAAAAAGGATATAGTTATCCAGACAGGAAAGCCAGAACTTCTGGATTTTTTTTTCCCCCAGCAACTGATAACTAGTTGTATTATTTACAGATCTTTAGTTTTACTTCTGTTGGTTTAATCAGTTGTGGGCTTCAGTCCCCAAGGGTAAGATCTGCGCCCATCCAAAGAGGGGCATTCCTTTCAGCTTTTGTCTCCCAGCAGCTCAAGATGCTCCTCTAACCCAAGGGGCTGCCCCCGAGAGCTGAGGCACAGGCAGCTCCACAGCACCTCCTGTGAGCAACGACAGAGAAGTTTCCATGTTAAACTCCTCCGTGCTGGTATTTGTCACCACTTACAGAAGAGCTGCTTGAAGAAAGACCACCCAGCGCTCGCAGAGCTTCTATCTAGACGGGGATGGAGCTCGTAGGGTTTCCTGTGACTTTTATGGCTGAGAGCAGACTCGATGTTTGGTACAAACAGCTTTATTCACACACTCGTAGGCAAGTGCCATCCACACCACCTGTTTGCTGTCCTTCGTAACCCAGGGCAAAGCAACGGGAATAAGAGGGAAAGAGGATGGTAATGCCTTCACCAAAAAGGGACCCTTCATCACTGGATTCACCTCCTGTGGGCAGCAGCCCAGGGAAGGGTTAGGAGGAGGATCTCAAAGCCGGGTCTAGTTAATCCCAGAGAGCTGACCAGAAGGTGGCGAGAGAGGAACAGTTTTCAAAGCACACGAGGAGCTGTGACCCGCTGCCTGCAGCCATCGGCCAGCGGCGGGGCGTCCCAGCGCCGGAGCTGGCCCTGGGAGAGGGGACACGCCTCTCCCATTCAACGGGAGACATTTAGCTCGTTAGTCAAAGGGATATTATTGTTCTCCAAATCCAGTTTGCTCAGGAAATCTGACACGTTCCAAAAATCTGTAAAACTTGAGAACAAAAAGGAAACAACATCCACAAATCTTTTGGGGCAGGAGGGGAGACAATAATTCTTGATGTTCTTAAGATCTCGTAGTTGGTTCTCAGAAGGCTGTGCAAACACTACAGTCTTTGGCAGGTGTTCCCACACAAGAAGCCATTGACAATAAGGTGAACCCCAAGCATTTTAATAACTACTATGGGTCAGTATTCACCCAGAGGAGACCAAAACCCTGGACCTTCAAAGGTAATTCTGTATCTGTTGCCATGGTTATTTTCTTCTCCTACCAAGCTAAATGTGGCAGTCCAGGTAATACATCCTGACTTAAACCGAACTCTTAAGTTCAAAGAGTACTATTCTAGACAACTGTTCCTATTAATTTAGGTCACACTGATTTTCCCATTCAACATCTTGAGAAAACCACATGGTATTTCCAGTATGGGATTAAAAGTTTCTGATAATTTCACTCTACTTGAAAACCTACAACATGCTTTATGTTCTGAGAAAATATCTAGAAATCTATTTTTCTGAGGTTCATACAGCATTCACCTGTTTGCCAATATTTGCTTTGGCTCAAACTGAAGTCGAGCAGGGAATTAACTCTGTGATAGCCAGACAGAGTTGTGATGGAGTTTTACCATCTGAGTGCAGCACAGGACAGCCTGGTGTACAGCTTCCAGAACAATCATGGGCAGTGGTTACAACTGAGTGCTGTAAAAGGAAAATATGTTCATGTTAATGTTCCAAAGCGAATCTATTCCATTTTATTAAACTGCCATGTTTTTACAGGGGAAAAACTTCGTTTGGAGAAGCAGTTCTTTCCCCTTTTAATATTCCATTTATTTCACTTTTCCCTACCCATTTTCAACTAGAATACTGGAAACTGTTCAAATCTGTCTGGATGAACCCTATGTTTCTATCTTACATATGCTAAAAAATGCTCCAAATAAGGGCTTTTTAGGACTCAGTGAGTTACCCAAAGTACACTTCTGCTTTCTCTGGGCCTTTTAGCCATCCCTAGAGATCCAAGTGGCCTCAGTGTTTGTCACAGCCCAGACCCCTGTACTCATCATCACTCAGCTGTGCACATGAACTCCAGGAGCCACCCAAGTGAAAGGGTCCCCGGTTCCGTGGAGGAATAAGTCATACAACCACTGGAGACTCCCTACTCTGCACTGGCTGCCTTGGATCATTCTTAACCCACCTGCCACTTTGGGACGATGCTTCCTGATCGCATGTCCTGGAAAGTCCTGCTCTGACTAACTTTGCAAGGGTAGCTTTTGGGTCCCTTGGAAACCCGGCAGAGCCACTTCTCTTCAAGGGGAGATTATGTGGCACGTCAGGCAGCATCACAGACTGTATTTTCCTCTGCACATCCGATGTTGGCTTTGGTATCTGGGATCCATCTGCCACTCTCATAGGGAAGGCAACTGCTTGGCAGGCTGCTACAATGCTCTTCACACTGCCTCGATCTCAGTCTTTGCCATTCCTGATTTAGCTGTCGATTGACTGTGGCTTCTTCAGCAGAACATGGTAAGAAATGCTGGGAAAACACCCTGCCAATGACATAACTAGGTACCAAGGGGGTTTTGTCAATGCTGCCTTACTAAACAGTCTGCAAATATCCCCAGTTCCCTGTTACAAAGAAACTCCTGTAGCACGTGTTTTTGTAGAGCAGGACCCCTAAATGACAGAGGTGGAGGTGAGAGACTCATGCTAAAGACTTTTCAGTCACATGCTAGGAAACAGTTAAGAAAGAACCTCTCTGAGCACACAAGGTGGGTAACCAGTGGGAGAAAAAAAGCACGTGATCAGCTCTGAACTACAGAGAAGGGACAAAGACCAGGAGGAAAGACTGAACATGGTCCCCAGGTAGGTTCTCTGGGGAAGTTCAAAACACCACCCATATCAGCAGGCACCTTTAGAACACAGGCTCAGAGTCTTTCAGTGGCTCACCTCAATCAACCCGTGGTTCTTGGCTAGTTTTTAGTCATCAGTTTTTTCACAGCTCTGCTGTTGCTGCTCAGTGGTTACCATTAATCCTTCATAGCCACCAGCCATCCCCTGCCATCCTCTCCTGGCACTCTCCCCAACAAACCTTGAAAGCGTTCTAAGGCAGGAGTGGGACGCAATCCTGTGGTGTTTTCTATCGTCTGCAGGGACAAGGCAGCAGGGCCAGAGTCCTGTGGTGTGCCAGGCTCACTGAGGCACGTGTCCCAGGGTGACAGCTGCCTGTGTCTCCACTGGTTTCTGCCCTTTGGCAGCTCCTCTTCCCTAAGTTCACACAGAGAAACAGTTGGCTGGGAGGCAGCTAGGAATATTTGACCAGAGGAGCAAACACCGAGGCAGCTGAACAGCCCATGAGGAGTTCAGGAAAAGAGAAGTATCAATGCACCCTCCAGCAGAGAAAACACATTTCAGCAGCCTGAGAACTAATACAACCTATTGAGGCTGCAGTGAAAACTCTCTAGTATGGCTGATAATCCTTTCAGCTTGTTTGAGTGGGAAAGCCTTCAACTTCCTGATAAGCAGAAGGTGATTTCAACTCCCCCTCTTCCCTGTACAGCACCTCTTTGCCACAAGAGTGCATTCTTGCAGCTTGAACTGGGCACATCCCCTCTTACTGCAGTGTCAAGGTAACAAATACCTTAAACCCCAAGTTGTACTCCTTGTACCAGCTGCCTTTAGCACAGGCTCTGATAAGCAGTTGTTTGCAAATGCTTGGTTTGATATAAGATCTGGTTTATAGCATCCCAAATCAATGGGATGGTAACGCAATGCCTTTTAACTAGATTTAAGATAGGTATTGTGTATCAGCACGCTTACAAAACGCTGCTAGAAAACCAGTATGCAAAGCAATGTTGTATTTCTTTCTGGCCAGCTTTCTCAGGTTTCCTTGCCACACTACCCTTTTCCCTGTTGTGCTGACAAGAAAGGAATAACCATCCTGGTAGTTTAACCCGCATTTCCTTACCAGGTACTTGCTGTGTTTTTGTCAGCATGGGAAAAAAGTTTTTTTGTAAGTTAAGCTTCTCAGCAGATAATCCCCAAGCATGTCTCCGGGTTTAGGAACGTCGGGGAACAGAAATAACACAATATCTGAAGTGTACATTTGGTATTACGAAAACTCTCACAAAACCAAGACGTTGAGGCTTGTGTGTAAACTGGGCAAAGGGAAAGCTGATGGAAACAGAAGTCTCCTTGGGTTCCCCTTTCTTAAAGGAGCTGTTCCATCTTTTTGTGGATTTTGACTTTCCCAGCTGGGCTTGTTCTCTCCTGTGCTTGCCCTGCATAGCTGGGTACTGGGCTGGGAACCTGAAGGGAATGTTGATCCGAGTGTTTCCTACTTTGGTCAAGGAACATTCCTGCTGAGACCCTATGAATTAACAGGAGCTGATCTCAGACAGGCTATTTCATTGCCACAGGCATCTTCTGGAACTTCACTGCTGCCTTCCCACAAACCACTCCCTCTGGGAATAATCTTGTACTTTATAGAAGTAGATGCATCACTTCTGGTATTTCCACAATTTCTCAATCACGGCTATCCTTTAAAGAAGCCACCATAAATCCTTAGCAATCCCATTTCAGACACAAAGGCTCTACAGATGATACTCTTATTCCTCATAGTTTTTCATGGGCTGATAAACAGTTGCACTGTTTTGATTTACGGCAGCACTGCACTGTCAGACTCTTTGTGAGGTCTGACTGCCTGATACTCTGGGAGATGTCTGGTCTGGAAGATGTGCCAAAGTGACAGGGCCCAGACAGCTGGATCATTGCCCTGCTTTGTCACAGGCCCTGCACGTGGGACCTCACAACTGCCACAGGAGGTCAAGCAAGTCACAGCCTGCTGGTGCCTCTGCTCCGTTTCCACCTGTCATCTGTCGGGCTGTGAGCTCTGCACAACAAGGGTTCTTCTTGCAACAGATACATCCACGATCACAGGTGTGCTTTCTGGACACAACTGCAACACAACACTGAGCACAAAAGCAGAGCTGAGCTATTCTGCAAGACTGCCCTCAGCCCTGGGCTGGTGAGGGCCAGCAAGTGCTGTCAGAAGTCAGAAGGACATGTCAAGGGCAGAATTCACGATGAATAAGATTGTTTATCTCAATGTCCAAAAGCAGATAAGTGTGCACATTACAGTCATTAAATTCACTTAACAGGCAGACAACTAACAGGATACACACTCTGCTATGGATAAAGAACAGACAGTGTAGTCACTGCAATGATCTAACTAATAAATATTGGAGTCTGTTCAAAGTTTCTCAATGCCTAAAAGGTGTTCAACTTCTTAAAAGGGAAAGAAGAAAATTTTCTTGCAGAAGAAAGGAGGATTAAGCAGGGCAATATCAATGGCATTGGTTAAGTAGTTGTATGTCAGAAAAATACATATTGTGATGAGTGGTGGTTAAAAATACGGAACAGACTGGGATGTGAAAACAGAGGCAGGATGTTGTGCAAAGTGGTGGCATTCCTACTGGCAAAAAGACAATAGTTTCTGGATAAAAAAACCAAAATAGGGCAACAGAGAAGAGCATTTAAAAAAAAGGAAAAAGCACTACAAAAAACGAAACCTCTCATAGGCTGTAGAGGCCACTACTAGAAAATATGAAAAAGAATCTGATCCCAAAACAGATAGATATAAATATGTCCCAAATCTCACATGAGCAACTGATTAGTAACAGCCCTGGACAGGCAGGGACTCGTCACCAGAAAAGAAAGTTAAAGCTGAATATAAGGTTGGCCCTGGGCTGGAGAAGACAGTGGGGCAGCAGGCCTTAGGCTGGCCAGGAAAGGCCAAAGTGCAGTAGGTTTAATAAAAACTGACCATCTCAGTTAAAAAATCATGAAACTGTGGCTTTTCATTCATCAGCTGACAGGTTCTCCACCAGCAAAACAGCCAAAGCAGCCATGGAGGATGAGGAGGTACTCTAAGTTTAGAGGAATCTGATTTGGTACATCTCAGCAATTAAGAATCAGCTGCTACAGCTGTACCTGCCAGTTACTGGGTTTGGACTTTCAGGAATTTTCTTCCACTTTAAAAGCTTTGAAAGTATCTTAATCAATTTATGGCAATGACTCAAAAATCATTCATACTAAACCCACCCTCACTGCACAGCCTGTACGCTGCCTGATGAACTGCCACATCCTCCTAAATACTGCTTTTCTATCACACAGTAACAGAACAGGCAATGTCCTGGACCTGCTGCTCTTTGCAGCTTTACCTTTTACTGCCGAATAAGCTCTGAGAGTTATTCATTTAAACAGCAACTTCAATGAGCAGGGAAAAGGCCAAAGCACCTACACGAGAAATTAAATCATGCAGCTCTTGGGCTTCCTTCTGTTTGACTGTTCTAAGTGTGGTCTCTCAGTGCCAGGACACTACAAACATTAGACAGACTCATTTTTCTGGACTTTTATCTCACGTCACTAACAAATCAGTTAATCCAGAGCAACTTGTGCTCGTATGCCTGAATGAACACTCTCAGATGGAAAGTTCATAGCACCACTGAAGCTGATCCCTTTGTTTTAAAGGAAACTTCCCCACTACAAGAAAACACGCAGCAGCACAGTTATGTTCTCCCAGCATCTTATCAGGCATTGCTTAGCATCTCTTTGCAAGAATTTCAGGCAATAGGTCAGATCTTGCTTTCAGGCTTATGTGATTAGCAGGGGATCAAACTCATCACAGGTGAAAACACAGCTACGACAACCAGGTCAATGGGTTGTCTTTGGAAGTCCAAACACAGGTAAAATTGTTTGCAAAATGCTGCCTTAGTTTTCCTGTACTTCTAACAAGCTGAAGCATAGTCTGCTAAGCTATTTTCCACAATTTACAGCGCCCTACCTGTGGGAGAAAATGGTATCCAAACAGAGGGACAGGTGACATTTTTCTACTCCCCTCTGGGCTCCAGACAGATCTGAGAAGAGGCTGACCAGTTCCACTCACTTTCTGTATTTTGCTTGTTTGTGAGCAGACACCCAGCAACAGGCAAGCAAAGGACACTGGTGCATGAAAGAGGGACCACTGTGGGCTGTTCCTTGGTCTTGGCATCCTGCAACACCATCCTATTGCTACAACAGAATTGGGGTTTTTAGCCGCTGCCAGGAAGCTCTGAGCTGCCCCTGACACTGGACAGTGGGACTGCCACAAACTCTGACGGTGACATTACCTGTGGAACTGTCAGCTGGAAACAGCTCCTGGTTTTCTACATCTCTGTGCTGGGGGAAAAAAATGAGGACATCACATTTGACTATTCCGGGCCTGGCCAAATGGACAGATGTTGGAAAAAGCACCAGGTTTCTGCCAGTTCTGCTACCAATCCACAGGGAGCAGCTGGGTGTCTGGGTCAGTGATTCCCGGGCTTTCCCTTGGCAGGATGGCTCTGTCCCAGCACTCTGCTGGGCCACTGTGCACAGGGAAGCCGTTGGGACAGGTCTGGAGAGGTTCATATCAACTGTCACCTTCCTGCTTCCCTGGTTTCCAGGAGAGCCAAGGAAGACAAATCACTCATGGGTCAAGATCTGTAGCCAAACCAGATAGAGAGACAGAATTTGTCCACCTTGTCCAGGCTGTCTCTATCAGTAATTGCTGCTGTTATCTTTTATATCCAGGTGGATAAGGAATGACCCAGCAGCAGGAAGAGCTCAGAACCTGCAATCCAGGTTTAAGAGACTGCCCAGTCCTCCTTCAACCCCTGCAGCAGGTGCTTAAAGCAGGCAGCAAGTGATGAGTCACAGCACTAAGAGCAGAAGAATTGTATTCATTATTTACCAGTCTCTGGGGTTCCTGGGCTGCTTGGAGACAGCCCACACCTCCCATCAATCATTTAACACGTTCCAGTTCAGAGCAGTTGCAGCTCAGAGCACGGATCTTCTCTGGAAGAATCTCTCACTTAATGCTCCTTTAGTGCAACCTCCCCCCAGGTCTCGTGTACTTTCACCAGCCTTATAACTTCCTGGCAATGGTCCATCTCTTTTTCACTTGAAAAATTGATCTGCTGTTCACAAAAGGTGCTGAAGTGTCAGCACTCAGAACCGCAGCCTGATGTTTGCCTGCAGAGCAGGAACCACCTCAGCACCAGGAGACTGTGTGGTGTGACACTGACCTGATGATCCTTTTTCCAAGGGGCATTCTTTGGAAATCAGTCAGTCACATTTCCAAACGAACTCATTTCTCACCTTCTGGCTGAGAACATGTGAGGTCCAGCCATACAGAGCTGGACTAAGTACCTCTCTGGCCCCAGAATCCTGGCTCTCGCAGTGACCAGCTACGAACACAGGGAGGAAAGCAAGAGGGGAAGTACCAGTCCCAAACACCCTCCTACCGATCCCAGCTCAGACACTTCCTGGGTTTGAGGCATTTAGTTGTCCTAGACAGCATGAATGTCTCTTCCACAAACTTATTCATGGAAGTCTTTGGCATCTGCAATCCTACAGCAGCAATCCCACAATTTTTCTACATGTTGCAATAACCCTCACCCTCTTTTCCCTGTTGTGAACCTCCCACACGCTACTAGACCAGATAAGACACTAATTCTTGTTGCCTCATCTGCCAGTGACCTACCACAGGATACAGGACAGAAACACATCTCTGCAACTCTGCTTTACCTGCTCCAGAACAGGAGTTCAAACAAGCAGGCTGCTCTGGAGGTGGCTGGACATCTCTGGGTGAGGAGCTCTGTAATGTGCATTTTTGCTGAGAGGTAGATGATGGTTACAGCCCAGCAGACAGGCAACCACAAAGTCAAACCACCCGGTCATTAAATGGTAACCTTTGCATCACAGCTAATCTGGAACAAATACGAAACACACCCTCAGAAACAGGCCTGGAGCTCCTTTCTGATCCTCTGGATTGATCCCAGAGCAACTGTAACACAGCAGCGCCACGATCCTCCCTCAGGGAAATCCTACAAAGCCCCTTGTGTCCCCATTCAGCATTTCTGGAGGGAAGGTGTACACTCCATATTTACAGTGACAGCTTAAGAAGCAGTGCAAGGTGGAAATGATTTAGAAGTACTCAAAATTAAAGGCAGCTGGAGAAAAATATCTGTTAAATGGTTGCCAAACACAAACAAGGTTTCCTGTGAAATGTTTTGAGTTTTCATTGCAAACCATAGTTGCCTAAGGCAAAATTGTAAATAGGAGATTTCAGAGTGTTTTCCCTTTCCATTTTTGACAGAAGTGTGACTGAATTCATAGAAAGCTTTTTTTTTCCAAGTTAAATAAATCTTTGGCAAAACTAATCTTTGCTAAAACAACTCTTCTTAAAAATCTTTAACACATGGAAATGCAAACAGGTGAAAAAAGAGAGAGACAAATAAAAATTAAATTTTTGGCATCAAGAAGACTTAGTGAGTTAAAGAGAAGGTAGAAAATTAATTATGGCAGAGAGAAGGAAACTGTAAGAATTTTCAAGGTAAAATCCTATAGGAAATCCAATATCATCCACCAGGTTTCAAAGGGACATCTGTGTGACTGAGCACCTTGGCATGGATTTACGTTTACAAGTAAAGTAGCTGTTGTTCTTTCTCCTTGTACAATTCCAAATTGCTTAAGTTGGAAAGCTTTTATTGGTTGGGTTTTTACCCAGCCAGGGCAGAGCGAGCTGACAGTGAGTGTAGTGAACAAAGGCAAAGTCCTTTCGTCTCCACGAGAACCAGGGAACACATACTTTGTAGATTAAGACTTTGGAAGAGTTGTCTCAAAAAAGACGAACATGGAGTACCCCTGTGGAACACTCAGTATTTCACATCCACAGCAAGCCTCAACAGCTATTTCCTTAACTCATTTCCACAACAAAACACAGCAATGCACTTCAGACAATACCATGGGTTGGTGTTTGCCTGGACTGAGGCTGTTAATCCAAGTCTAAGCACTAACAAGTGTTACTACATGTGCCAACTTTCTACCCAAACATTTTAAAGAATTCTCGGGGTGCTGGCCTGTATCTTTTGGAAGATGTTATGAAAAGGCAGCATTTTGCT
Source organism: Oxyruncus cristatus (assembly GCA_013399855.1). Classification (NCBI taxonomy): domain Eukaryota; kingdom Metazoa; phylum Chordata; class Aves; order Passeriformes; family Cotingidae; genus Oxyruncus; species Oxyruncus cristatus. Next base: position 153,600 of record VXAY01003413.1, read on the forward strand.
GAGAGCTCTGCCATATTTCTCCACACTACCGATCATGACAGGAACTTTCAGTTGTCTCCCAGACTTTTTCACTACTTATTTACGTGCAGCTATTCTTAAATCAATGCATTCCTCATGATTACACAGGAGACAGGCTGGCAAATATCCTCTCTGAAATAATCAGTAGCAGTGACTGTGCTCTTAACGCAACATGACAGCTCCTCGCTCAGCGACTTTGCAAAAGAAACTCTGCTATTTAGAACTGTTATTTTTATTTTTATTTTGAGCTTACACAGTAAGAGATTAAGCCTGAATTGTCCTCAGGCTAAATGAACACAAAGGCTTTGCTCAGTCAGAGTATATGAAACCTTGTTTGGTTCTGTTTTCCTGTGGGCGGACTGGGAATGACACCTACCAACCGATGGAGTCCAGCCTGAGCAAGGTACAATCTCTCAAGATTTTACCCAGCTTTAAATTATAAATATATAGAGGACAGAACCATAGTTTCAGAAGATAGTTTGGGCTGGAAGGGACTTGAAAGATCATTCAGATCCAACCCCCTACCATGGGCAGGGACACCTTCCACTATCCCAGGTTGCTCCAAGCCTCGTCCAACCTGGCCTTGGACACTTCCAGGGATGGGGCAGCCACAGCTGTTTTTATTTAAACCATGAACATGAAAAGCTTCATGGTCTTGGATCCAAAAACACACCACCTTGTTCCACATGGAAAAATATTAACTATGACCTATGCTGTAGAAAATAGATATGTAGATATCTTTGGCACAACAAAAGGTGGGGGGAGACTAAACAGAATGAACAAGAGCAAAACACTAAAGTCATTGAAAAGGAGGCACGAATCTCACTGCACTGAATACTTGTGACAAAGGCAAGATCTGAATGCAAAAAAAAACCACCCTGCCACAAAAGGCTCAAACTGAGCAGCATCTGCAGAGCCGTGAATGAGGTTCATGTTAAATCCAGCAAGATTCACACTGCGCTTTTGATTCCACATCATTTCTTCAGGAAGAGCAGAGTGACAATACTCATCACCTTTATGCTTATTCACAGCTTTTTACATGCACCTGCCTGCTCTCACGGGACTGCCCCAGGTCAGCCCACTGTTCATTCTTACAGATGGAAGAGCACACAGAAGTTTGGCTGCACCCACACTGAAACTTTGCTTCTCAGTGGTTTCTGCTGCCTCTCTGATTCCTCAGAAACTGCTCCCAGGGCTGCCCCATTCAGTGCTGTTTCTGCTGGCTGCTCACTTTGTCACCTCCCACTCAACGTTCATGCCTGGTTGGATGTTCCCCTGAGGAGAGCCCCCTCTCTTTCCATGTCTCGCCGAGGTATCTCCGTGTTCTCCTGCAGACCTTGTACCAGGCCGCAGTACAAACACAGCTCTACCTGCAATCTCCAGGGGATCTCATGCACGGACACTGTCACTCAGCCTCTCCAGCACTGAGCGAGAAGTGAACTCAGCAGGCTTTCTAAAATAGCATTCCACATTTTGAGATCTGACAGGAGTTGCATCAGCATGCCAGCCTTTGCCTGACTGACAGCCGAGCTGAAATTCATGCAGCTCCATTTTTTAAGGCTGCAGGAATGTGGAAGAAAACCATGAATACTAATACACTTTATATAATCCGAGTGCGTGAACCAGCTCACTTTTATGACTCATCCGTGACACTATTTAAGTAACCTAAAGAGTGAGAAGATTGTATTGCACTGAAAAATACACAGATGGCCTGCTTCACATTGGAAAGAAATTCCTATTTTCATCCTTCGCGACAGTGGCTAGAAATTCAGTGAAGCATTGTAATAGAAAAGCTGGAAGTGCTGACATTTGCAAGCAGTTAAATGGCTCAGTATCTAGAGCTGCAGGCATAAACTCTGCCCGACAAAACAGTTTCTCTCGAGTTTATCGGGAGGTTAATACAGGATGGGTGGTGACAAAAATGGTTTTCAGGTTCAGCCCTTTGTGGAAAGGTCAAGGCACAAGCACAAATATCCTACAGACCCCACGTGTTGCCTGAATCACTGCAGTTTAGCAGCAATGATGATTACAGTTTTGTATCTTTACAAGTGCAAGCAGAGGTCACAACTAAACCAGTCTCTCCCAATTTCTTGCTCTTTGTTCTTTCCTAAGCCAGGCTTAAAACAAGCACAGAATGCAGCCAGGCAGGCATATGCACGGTGCACAGGTGGATGTGGTTTGGATTTTTTTTGTGTGTTTTCTGGGGTTTGTTTGCTTGTTTCTTCATTTGTTTTTAATAAAATGCACCTCAGAAATCTTCGCTACAAGTATGTTTCAAGCCTGTAGGACACTGGCAGAATACTGAGATGGAAAGAAAAGAAAGACATAAGGAGCACAGGAACACAGACTGCAGGGCAGAAAAGCTGGGGAAGAGGAAAGCATGGCCAAAGCAGCGCCAGAAGTTTGTTGGGCCACTCACAAAAGTGCCCAGGAGTGATATTATTATAAGTCTAATTTCCAGACTCAGAACCCTTGTTCAGTCCTTTTTAACACTTATACCTTCTGCCCACGTCCCAGATTAGAATTTGAATAAAAGCTACCCGAAAAAACTGGAGCTTGGCCCTGTGACTCAGAATACAGCAGCGCTTGGCACCAGGGGAACTTGCTAAGGCAGAGGTGATGGTGAAAATGCAAAGGCAAACCTCTGCACAACAGTACAGAAAATAGATATATGAAGCATATAAAGAACAGGCTGAGACGCCTTGCCAAGAAAATGGGAATTGTAATTCTACGTCTTGAAGAGCTGACAGCCTGAGAGATGTGCATTTAACAGCAAGGTTTAGGATGTTTGCTAGCCAGGCTTCAGCAGGCCTCAGGCACGGGGCCAACAGCACCAGAGAGAGAAGGAAGAACCAGCAATTCTCTCATGATTTTTAAGCGCACAATAAATAAAAAGATTCGAGCCAAGATAAAAATATCACCTCTGAAGTCCTTGGCATAGGGAGAAGCAGAAGAAACAAATCCCCTGGAAATCCTTCTAACTGTGGGAAAGTCAAATGGTGCTGGAACTAAAGAAAGCACAATTTCTTTTCCACCTGAATAGCCTTCCAAAAAACAGAGAGCATTAGCAGTTGCTATTCTCAGCCACTGGGGCTCAAAGCTGGATAAGCAGAAGCAGAAAAGAGGGGGAAAAAAGCCCCAAACCTCACAGCAGTTAGCACTGGGCTTCCAGGGAGAAGAAATGCACAGCTTTCAGACAGAAATGGCTCTAGGGAATTTCTTTTGAAATTGAAGGTAAAGAGTTTAAGGTAATTACCTTAAAAAATTTAAGGTGATTCTTTAACACACTGGGGTCACGTGATTCTTTAATCATATGCTGCTTTAATCACATTAAGTGTGACGTGAGGGAGAGCTCCTTACAGAAATGATGAATCAGAGAAAGCACGAACTAGACTAGAGAATTACCCACCTCACAGTATATAGGAGTAGCTGCTCCCTATATATGCCAGGAAAACATCATCTTTAGCTACATTTATGACAGGCACATCCAGCACTGACATTCTAAAACCTGTAGCTTAGCACACTTGCACTAGTCATTCCCAGTGCTCTCTAACCATTGTCATTCTCCTAAAAATTCTTCTGCCTATACTTACCTCCAACCTAAAACCACCAAGGCAGGGCCAAGTCTGGATGATTGGACAGTATCAGAGACAGATCTTCCCCGTGGGAAAATGTCTTTCATCAAATTTTAATGCTTGCAGCATTAAACCCTGCAGCTTCAGCCACAGAGCAGAGAAGATAAAATTAAACTGCACCATCATCAAGCGTAAAATCTTGAAAGTTCAAGAGTGGCCATCAGTCCATTTGGATTTCCATTTGGGATTAGAGCACTGTTCCACAGATCACACTGCCTATCAAATACACAGCTGTTGTGAAGTGACACTAAATCTAGTTTCCTAGTAATGTCTCAGGGATCTCATGTTGTGAGTACAAGCACGCAGACACCACATTATCAGAGAGAAACAGGGAACTGTCCAAAACCCTCTCGATGATTCCATTATGCTGCTCCTCCACTGAAAAACATTGTAAATTTGAGAAACAAACAATTTGCATCCTGGATGTCTATTAGTTAAGTCATTATGATCCCATTATAATATAAAATTACAATGGAAAACAACTTTAGTGCAATGCAGCAGAGACCCACTGATGATCTCTCATCATGAAATCATAACAAGCTTCCTCTGAAGATAAAGTCACAAAGAAAATTGGGCAGTTTTAACACAGCTTCTACAGCTTCTCAAAATAACAGAAGGAACTAAAGACTGTAATTTAAATTAATATGGTATTACAGCCCATTACTTGTGCATTTGATTGGTTTTGGCCTGCCCAGTGCTACCATTTCAATGTCCGTTATGCAGTAGCTGATGACACGTGAGCAAAGCACATCCCGTTTGTGTGAGGGGAACTTCAGATCCGGGTGGATCTGAAGTCCCTGTGCCACGACACTGCAGTGCAGCCACACAGGGGTGCAGCAGGGACACACTGCAGAGTGCCAGCAGGCAGAGCCTGTGGCGGGCAGAGCAAAGCATCTGTGTGAAAGGATGCTCTGCAAGGTACCTAAAGGTTTAGACCCCAATTCAACAAACCCTCTAAACAGACGGTTTGTTCTAAGCATGTGTCCGAATTTAAGCCCTTTTGTACCAGGTCCTACCTAACACAGGAGGAATAAGTGCTATATTTACACAGTACTTCAATCTGAGGGGGCAAATAATGTTTGGGTGATTTATCCAAGGAAAGATTGTTCTTGAGGAGATATGTTTCTTAGTCCTTTTGAAATAACCCAATCAATAGTCCTTCCATTTCCTCTCTGTCCCACTGGACTGCAAGAGCAAGATTATTTTTTCCCAATATTCATCCTAGTTTTCCATTAGCTTAATCTTCATCCTTTGACTAATCCTTGAAATAATCCACTCTCCTCTTCACTGCTAGGATCCTCTAAAATGATTACATGACAAAGCACACTCTATATCTGCTGTTTATATGTTGTGGATTGTACCTTTTTAAAAAATAAACCCGTGCGAAAGCCTAGATACTGCCACTGCTGAGGGCAGGGCTGGATGCACAGAGCTCAAAACAAAGCTAATTCTTATCTCTCTTTTTGGTCTCATCCAGCCTCCAATTAATGCATCAGGACTCTCCACTGGCCCCAAACAGAGCAGAATTGGGACAGCTGTTATTTAAAATGCTCTGAAGGGGTGGAGTCAGTAACACAGAGCAGTAAAACTGTAAAAGCTACATTCACTCCACCGATAACAGAGAGAGAGAAGATTTGTTTGCAATGACGAATGCCCAGATAAACATCTTCCATCCAACCATAAAAAGCAGCTTATGCCCAGATGCAGCACTACCAATAAAGACAAAGAACATCAGCGAAGGTCTGAGAGGACAGCACCGTGAACGTTGCTAAGAAAATGCTTTGTGCATTTTCAGATAAAACATCTGCAGCAGGTATATAAATAGAAAGCACAACTGAGGCTTGAATGATTATTCCAGAGCTATGATTCGCTCTTCCAAAGTATTTCTGAGGGAAATTGCTCTGTGAACATAATATATACATTCTATATATACCCAATAATGTATGCAAGAATGAGCTCAGCTTCACCAGACAGGTGCTTCAAACAGACCACAGACTTCAATAACTTACTGCATCGGGGCTTCTCAAAAAATCCCTTAAAATTATTTGGAAGGAAACAGGTATTTCCACACCTGTGACTTGGTAATACATGAAGAGGGCAGTGTGCTACCACACTCAGGTGGACTGAGAGCAGGAAACCAAAGCCCTGAAGTCAGGGTGGGACCTGTAGCCTTCCATAGGAGAGAATTTCCTTCTGTGCCACCCAAAGCAAGGTGCTTGTACGAGGCAGGTGTGCACAGCAGATCACCAGGAAGGCCAGAGGAGCATTTGGAGCACAGCAAGTCCCAAGCTTTGTGCACAGGTGGCTGCACAGCTAACACAGATGACTAAATACTGCACTCCCTGGTTGATAAGGTTACTCAGGCACAGCCCTTTGCAACAAATCCTGCAAGTCATCACTGGACCAAGTGACGCTAATCCTGCAAGTCAGCACCTTCTAGGCACCCCAGACAGCAGCTCTGAGCTTCCCGAGCAGTCACTGGTTCATTAAAGAAAAAAACAAAATAAAAAAGCCTAGTCTAAAGGTTAAAATTGCAAATCATTTCCCAGCTGAACATTTTACTGAGATGGTCAGCTGGAATGTTGAAACCCAGCCCCAAATCATCACATACAAGTGACAAAAATCACAAATGTGTCCCAGTCAGCTGCCAACACT